>JAAEAF010009813.1:0-44986 GCA_011037195.1 Triatoma infestans
TTTTTCCGGAAAAATGTATGAAATAAATGTGAGACATTTATATCAGTAAAAGAAATAACTTCAGTAAGAGAAAGCCTTTGCGCCAGATGTTTTGAAAATACTATATATTACAATATTTTTTAATACTCGATACATGGGAATGTTGACCAACATTGGACTCTGTTTATATAGAGGTAAATGAGATAACATGATATAGCCATTGACAATTTGAAAATGCAATCTCGATTGTGATACGTACAAATCAGACTTTATACTTACTCAACTTTATATATTCTATTAATTTCATGTCCATGTAATTTATATTTATTACTAGAATATTTTATTTCATCAAAATCTGCGAACGAAGTAGTAAGTATTGTTACATGTGCTCATCTTATTACAATTTTATCTTTATAGTTTATATTATTAAAATGCCATCTCTGTTTTTGCCGACCAATTATTTTAGCCCAAAGATAAGACTACAGAAAAGTCGCTAGCGTCCGATTAAGCGTAGTGCCGATAGTCAACCCGATCATGCACTTATGAACTCATCTTTTACCCAGATATCAGACTTGGATTTCTCTGACCGCATAAATCATACTAGAACAAAGGGATACTTTTTGAAGCAGAAAGGGATAACTGAATTGAAGCAAAGCTTACACAATAAAAATGATTCATGCGATAAATCTTCTAATATTGATATTCAAGATTCTACTTTTTTTTTTTGCATAATGAAATAGTAACGCACAAGGAAGCAGCATCCAATGAGCAAGATACCCAGACTGAGTATGATATAAAGAACTGACTGAGATGTTTTACAGAATTGGGTCACTGTATCATCGAAGAAACGGAGAAAGAAAAAGAAAAATACTAAGTTTCGCTGCGCGAAACACTTGATTGGAGTAATAACGCTGGTCAACGCACTTCTCAAACCGAGAAACGTAAAAGTTGTAAATACTAGTCCGAAAATTACTAACATCTTAATATTTGGAGATGAGAATGCTAGATTCAAAACTGAACTGGACAGAACAAGTTAATAACGTCATGGGTAAAGTGTCTCGTGGAATCTGTGTTTTGAGAAAATTAAGAATGTCGGTTGACTTGAAAGCTTTAAAGTTGGCATATTTTGCGTATGTTCATAGCCATTTGTGCTATGGTACTATAATTTGGGGTAATGCTGCCGAATGTAAAAAAATATTTAGATTACAATATAAAGCAATTAGAGTCACTTTGGGTTTAGACTCGAAAGTATCTTGTCGTTCTTTGTTTAAGAAATTGAACATAATGACACTGCCTGCTATATTTATTTTTCAATGCCTCGTCTACGTAAAGTGCAATGAAGGCCAATTTCTATGTTTCTCGCAAGTTCATGATCATTTCACCAGAAAACACAATAATCTTGTCCAGAATAGAAACAGGTTGACAAAAGTTCGTACCAGCTTCCATAGTTTGTCCATCTCGCTATATAATTATTTACCAGCGAATATAAAAGATAAGAATTTGAAGTGGTTCAAAGCTAGTGTTAAAAAACTATTATTAGCTCACCCGCTGTATGAGATACATGAATATTTTGAAATTAAGTTTTTGTCTTGACAATTTTGTGAACTAAAATTACATTATAACTTGACCTTGCCGATAAGGCTGTAGAATTTTTATTCTGGCTATAAAATAAAATATAAAATATTTCAGTGAATCAACACCTCCTAGCGGAACTTGTTGGAGTCAGTGTAGTGCTGCTACAGTTTTATTACTGAGAGAAATATTTTATATATAGATTTTGTTTGCCAAAATTTCGGGAAAATACATCAAAGATCCATCCCCTCTGAATCGGGGATGTTTCTTTTTTTTACTAGAAACAACAAACAATATTAGTTACACATCTTCTTGACTGTAATCTTAATTAAAGATTTCAAAAAAATAAAAATGGTTTCTTTATGAAAGAAGAACTAATAAAAAGTAAAAAAAAGAAAAGTATATTGCTATAACAGAAATAAAGTTTAAAGAAGACCACAATTGTGGAGACATTGAACCCCTGCCAAACGGCTGCACAACGATCAGTTATAGACAATCTGGCGCCAAATAGACCCTTTTATATTCAGGACATAAAAATGTAACTTATCTTCAAGCATGAGATGAGAATCTAGATTTATCAATTCTTATTACAAACTCGAAGAAAAGAATAGTCTTTTTGTTTCTTTAATTTATTTTTATAAACTGATGAAAGTATCTAATGTTTGGATCTTTAGAATTATAATTATCTAATCTAAATGCCATCTATCTCTACGGATTTGTTAGAAGAAATGAAAATTAATTAATTATAAATGCCCAACTTAACTAAATGGTCTTTAATTATGTTAAAAATTAGTCCTTAAATTTATAGCTCAATTAATTTCCTACTGTAACAAGCTGATCTTTAGTTATAATCGAAAATTACTTGAGTGGTGTCTACCGTTGGAGGCTGTGTTCTTTAAATACTAGAGAGTAACAGCTATTCTCACACCAGTGCCCTTTGTTTTCTTCAGAAGATAACTAAGAGAATTAACAAAATCTTTTGTGAAATAATTCACTCGTTTTCATAATTCTAACTGACAAATTTTCTTGAAAATTGAGAAATAGGTATTTTTTAAGTGATTAATATCCTCTTAAATATTAAACTGAGGGAAGGTCCAATCATTATAATGGAATGGCAGTTTAGAAGTCAATAAAATCATACTTCTAGATTTTAATCAAAACTTCCATATCAAATCCTATTATTGTACCTAAACAGAATATCTGAACGCAAGTTTGAACTTACTGCGATTCCTTTAAAGACATTTTGTTAACATACGCACCCCCAGAGCACACATACACAAAGATTCTTTTATAGACACCTACATAACGACTAAAATGTAAATCACAATTAGTACAAAGATAATTTCTCACAGTTCAACTAATAGCTATTACAAAGAAATAAACAAACCTGACTGAAATAAACCTTTTTGTTTACATACCTTTAAAACAGTATTCACTATTTTATATTCATTTTGTTCCGTTAATTGCTGCCAGCACCATTTATCCACTTAGTTTTAATTAGCTTAAAGTGCTTGCCTATGTAATATGATAAACTTTATAAGTTTAGCTCTCTTTGTGTTAACCGGTAAATAATCGGTCATTTAGTTCAGTCACGTGGCCACTCCTCTTTTCTTTATCCAAGAGTTCCGCTTGCGAAATTTCATCTTCACGCTTCTATGAACAGAATTACAATAGAAGCTTTATTATATCATCTGTCAGGCACTTTTTTTTATCTATAAATTTTTATTAATACAAAGGAGAATTGTTAAATTTATTAATATATTATGTAAAAATTTTGATATAAAATTTCATGTACCCTGTAATTAATTCTGAGATCTCATTATTTCTAACCTATCCAACCTCTCTATAAATCTATTAAAAGAAGAAAACATATGTATGTAAAATGGGCGTAATTTTTTTCGAGGATAGAAAGTGTAATTATTTATTGAAACAATTTCTTAGATTTATTGAAAGAATAAATTTAAATAAAATTATGTCTTGTAGTAACGATAGGAAAAAAACTCTATGACACGAGATATAGGTTCATATTTCATATCTGCAATTACATACATCATTAAAACGAAATAACTGGTGGATCCAGAAGATACTTCCTAATTTTTTATATAACTAAATATAATGAAATACAACTTAACATTGTCACTCTACCAATAGAGAGCCACATTGAAAATTGAACACTCATTCATTAAATGAATGGCAGTGTTATGACGTCATATCTATATTTTCACAATGATACTTCGAAATGATTTTTTCTTTCTAGGAGCCTGTACAGCTCACTACCACACGTCCCCCCTATTCAAAGCGCCGTCTGGCAAGCCTTGGCCCTTCATGCGCTGTTGCGCCATAGGATTACCTGGTTATTTACGGATTATTGTCCGGATTCTCTTCTTATTGCAGAGCAAACTCATGAGAGTTCAGCTTCTCTTATGTATATAAGGTGTAATGAATAGAAAAAAAAAAACAGAAACTGTATTTTGGGACTGTTTACTAAGAGATATTGTTGGAAGATGATAGTTTGGCAAACCATGAACCAAACTTGTCCAGAATAACTCAGTTTTATATAGATTTGAAAAAAAAACTAAGCAGACTCAGAATATGCTTGATAAACCCTCAAAATATATCATTTATTCGTCTCGCCAAAAAATTTACTCATTTTTGGTGGAATGGCCTACCACACCCAAATTTTGAATGGAAACTTTTTTTTATATGCCCTTACTGCTGTTTCGTGAGGACTTCTTTTGTTTTCAGTTTTGCGCAATTTTCTAGAATAGGGCTCCAATATTTTCTTTAAACTTCGCCAACTATGACAGCATAAACATTTTATTTGAAACATTTTTTTTTAGAAAAATTAATTTTTGAAGGATTCAGAAGCGGCAAGTGCCACTTCAAATAAAATGTATGGTACGGTTACCTAAGTAATAATAAAAGCATTGCTAGAATTCCAAAATAACAGAAAAAAAATTATTTTTTTTATAATCAAATACCTATAAGATTTTTTTTATGATAAATAGGATATCCATAACTTCTTGTGTAGCTCGGATAACCATAACTGCTGACAGGGTAATTTCTGCTGTTGTCAAAAAAAAAAAGAAAAAAAAAGCAAACTGCATATGTTTAACTGTTCCAAAGATGGGATATTGCAAGATATAATATTGTATATGAAGGGGCTTTTATTAGTTAAACCTGAGATTTAGTAGCTTATTGTTGAAAATAGGTCAACACTGCGTCTAATGTCAGCTATTTTGTCTCCTTGTCTCTTCTTCTACTAAGATAACAGGATAAAGACATTAATAATTTTTACATCGGACTGCCACATCCTCATTGAGTGTATTGTTTTTATCAGTACTGTGTCATTTAGCATTTTATGTTAATGTTTTTTAAAATTGTTTTTTAACTTTTATTCTGTTGGTTGAATTTAGGTCGAATTACTACACTTAATTGACAATATTATTTCAATTAACTGAGAAGGAAAAATTCTTGGCCCCACATAATAATAAAATTGGAACTCAATATTTTTCCGATAAGATAGTAAAAATTACTGTTATAATTAATTGACCTCACGTAATTACACTATAGAAATTATCATACTAACTTCATTGTTGTATAAAACAAAACAAAAAACTGATGTGAAACACTCACACGGCTTTCTCTATTTAATACAATGATATAAAAAACGACAAATTATCTTTACACTTCGGATTTTACTCATTTGACCTAATTAAATACGGAGGTAGTGGAGGACGAGTACTTACCTAGGCAATAGTAATTATGGCCTAATATAGAGAGCGCAATAACATTGAACAAACCAACTAAACTTTCTAACTTAACGCTATTTTTAAAGTAAGTTTTATGGGAAAATCGTTAAAAATAAGTGATAACCCTACTTGCATGTATCTTAAGACAGGTGCATTGATTATAAGGGCCATTGATGTTATGCACCTTTCAGAATACAAAAAATAAAATAATTCAATAAAGTGCAATTTCGCTATCAGATTTTGACCGAAACCTTCATGCAAATCCATTGGCATCAAAGCATCAAATTTGAACTTCCTGGCATTTTTTATTTCTGAGTTTTCCTTTCGCGCACTCATCATACAAACAGAGGTATAGGCGAGTGAAACACACAAATAGGCCAAACCCCTTCATTACAAACATTTTGTCATACTCTGAGGTTGTCAAATATGTTCTATAAATATGTGAAAACTCATTTCGAAAATCATTCAGTGAGAGCAGGATGAGAATGTAACAATATTACAGAAATTAAGTTTTCCTTAGAGACACAATCTTGTGATGGTAGTTCTTGAAAGTAACCATGCTGCTTTACTTTGATGCCATGATTCCCAACGATTAAGTTTAGTTATTTAAACATTGAAATTAGCTTAAAGCAAATAATGCTGTTTGATAACTCTCTTAAAAAGGAATTCTTTAATCTTTAATTAAACAGCTATTTGGCTATGTTCATTTCTATTTCCATTAAACTCCATTATAATTACATTTCCTTGGGCAACTATCAGCATGCAAATACGAGGGTCATTCAATAAGTAACGTGACAAATCGCTGTAGCTCAAAAGCGATTTATTTAATCAATACAAAACTTTGGCTACATTTCAACCTAGTCCCCCAGCAAACTTTATACACTTGTCCCATTCATTGTTCTTCTAATTTGTGTCTGGCATAAAATTGTTTGGGTTGATGTCGAAGCCACTTTTGCACCTGATTTTTAACTTCTTCGTTGGATTGAAAATGTTTCCCACGTAGAGACTCTCTAACGGGTCCAAACAAGGGGTCTGTAGCGGGAATGTGGAAGGATCTCCCACCCTCCTCTTTTGAAAAGTTTCTTGAGTTAACTGTGCCGTGTGTGGGTGCGCGTTTTCATGAAGTAAAATCACGTCTTTAGTCAAGAGTCCACGACGTTTCGTTCGAATGGCAGGCCTTACTTTGTTCGCGAGCACACCGCGTGGCACTTCTTCAGCTATCAGTTCAACAGTAATATGCCTGTTGTCCTGAATTAACGCGTTAATGCGAGATTCGAGGGAGGAAGTTGCAACTTCGCCCACTTCGTTCCTCGTCACAGACACTTACACGGCCACTTTTAAACTGTTCTACCCATTTGTGAACGTTCGAACGGTTCAAACAATTATTCCCGTACCCTTTCAACATTCTTTCGTGGGTTTCACTACCTTTGATACCCTCTGCAACTAAAATCTAATCACTGAGCTTTGTTCTTTCGAGGTGCAATGCTCGAGCGGACTCGCCATTGTTAACTGAATACATTTGAGGTAATGCGTACCAAATACTCTCGAATAGCTGATGAGAAACTAAGTATAAGGATGCAACTTGACGCATTGAAACTATTGTATTGATTAAACAAACCGTTTCTGAGCTATAGCGATTTGTCTCGTTACTTATGAATGACCTTCGTACTCTTAGAAATTAAACAAGAAAAAGAAAAGTTTCCCTGAGAAAACCTGCAGTAGACGCTCTGTCTGCGCGGCAGACACCCAAGGTGCGGTGGCGAGCGTACGCCAAGAAGCGGAATGAAACAACAGTGGAAAGAAATGAAAATGAGACTGGCAAACACACGTTCACTAGGCGAGGTATAAGGAGCAAGTTTACCAGGCGAAATGAACACTACACCACAGAAGAAGAAGCGGTAACTGAGGTCAACTAGACGGGCGACAGAGAAGAGAACGGCACAATACACTGTTGACCAGACGATGTACAGAAGAGAAGTGAGATAAGTTTTTGAGGAATACAGAAAGTTTGAAGGGTAAGGGAAACAAAAATAACGCGCGCAGTCCGAAGATGAAAGGTGCCGGCAATCCCACCACCAAAAACAGAGAGAGAGGGAAAATGCGGGGAAGCGTGGGAACGCGGCGGAAGATGAAGGAAGAAACAGAAAATTATTGTTTGGGAAGTAGCAGGGGATTAAAATCCAAACGTAATAAACAGGGCAATAAATAAAATAGAAATAAGGAGAAATAGAATGAAATATACACCTCAAAGGCGCCGCGACCGAACACGCTCCATTAGTTGAAACCTCTTTATTTATTCTACTTCCTAGTTTATTTTCCAAGAGGAGCTTAATTTCATGAAGTAAAAACATAGATAAATATATGTTAAATCATTGTGTTAAAATTTCAAACAGTTACACATTAAAATCAGATTCTTGGTAGTGATCGAAGGCGAAATTTACTATGAAAGGATTAAACAAAGTGGGGAAAGGTATGTGTACAATCCTTTGACTTTGGTTTAATGAAAGAGTAAATGATTACCCTTATAGAGCATATAGTTGGTAACAATAAACTATTATGTGGAGAATTCTGAATTAATATTTAAATTCGTTGGAAGTTGGAACATTTAGCAGAACCCCAAGAGTTCGAATCCCTGAAGGCAATATTGGTTAATGTGTTTTATATTTATAGGGATTTAGTAGTGGTTTGTTTTACTACTTTAAATTGAGTTTTCCCGGAAATATATGTTCCCCTGAGAACAAAAAAATGTTTCTAGCAAATAGTCTCTATATGTATGTGTTTGGGAACAAAATATCTCAAAAATCGAAAAAATCACAGGAAGCTCAAGGTTAGTATTCAATTGATGAGAACCGGAAGTACGACTTGATGCCGTGAATTTTTTGGTCTTTTGAATTTTCTTATAAATATGTACCCCCCATCCTTGTATGCCATGTGAATGAATATTTTACCACACCAGTCGAGTCGTCTTGAAAGTTTGTCTAGTTAGTAGTCCTTCGAGATCATAGAAGTTGTTTTTTAATGTATCTTCATTTTTTACGTCAAAGTGGTTCATGTTTTATCAATTGCAACCCTGATAATTAATAATAATCTTTTATCATTTTACGTGTCTACTCGGTACGATTAAGTAACACTTTGAGAGTGCACAATACAAATTACTTCGAGCAAAGCATCCGATGAATTATTACTAGAAATATTTTGAAGTTCTCTATGTACCTACGATTTTTTTTTTAATTTAAAGCGCGTCAACATCTATGGTCATTTGCGTCCAGAGCCTTCTCAATGCCTGCTGGCCTCCAGACAGTGTTCTATCGTTACAGACACCGGAAAGGGAGCTGTAAAGGCTCTTTTTTATTGATTCTTTTTTTTTATACAGCTAACTTTTTTTTTTGTACAGCATATATTTATACTAACTTCATGAACGTATCCCTGGATACGGAGGCATCTTTTATTCAATGACATGAACATATTGTAACGCAGCCACTGGTGCCATCTAGGAGAGAAAGCAGGTACCTCAAGTTCTCTTGGTGGCCACTAGGAAGTGCTGGCACTCTCTGGTCCTTTCTAGAACAATCTATAACCTTCTTCTAGACCAGGGGTGGCCAACCCGCGGCCCGCCTTGAACATTTTTCCGGCCCGCGAGATTCATTACACTTTTACAAAATATATTTTTTTATAAAGGCCAAAGTAGTGAAAACCAATGTATTAAAAAAATACATTATTTGTGCATCCATATATTCAAAAATTAACTGTCGAAATTATGAGAAAAAATTAACTTTGATTTTAAAATAATATTCTTGCGAATATATGACAAATATTGCCTGTTTTATTTATGAGTTTACAGTTATGAGTTCGCAGAATAATGATATTATATTCTGCGAACTCATGATGCGCGCGCATTTTTTCATTCCAAAACATCTAAAATGGGGATATATAATTTTATATGCGGCCCGCGGAGTTATGATGCATTTCCCAAGTGATCCCCAAGATCATTTGGGTTGGTCACCCCTGTTCTAGACCCTTCTCCACCGGTATAAATAGTGGGATCACAGATATTTAGAGAGTTTCTTGTTACAAGTGACGTTTGTGAAAAGTGTATAAAAAGTGAACAAAGTGAACTTTTGTGGTTTAAACTGTGAATTTATTATTATTAAGTGTTGTAACTATAATTTATTGTGTAAAACAATAAATTAGTGTTTTTTTTCTTATTGAAGTTTAGAGGGAAAAACGTTACAATACTATAAACTATGTTGCTCCAATCTAAGAATCAATTTAATCAATTGTGAGTGGGCGATATAGTGTATCACCAGGAAGTCCAAATGGCCAGTTGCATCCTGTAAAACACCATTGCAAATTAGTGTAGTATTGATTGCAGAAACAGTACAAAATAACACCAATTCTAATAAAACTTCCTCCCCCTTTGATCACATTTTGTTACAGAAGGGGTCGTTTCTTCTACCCATTCCCCTTTTAACAAAATACAATACACGAAAAACATATTTACCATTTCTGTGTCAGAATTTTTTGGCGGTGTTTCCATTTAAATAATGAATACTTAATAAGTATCAAAGTAAGTAAAACATGTCAATATGAGTAAAAAAGGAAAATTTCCTCTCTTCATAATCAACATTTATCTTGTGAAGTTTTAGTTCTATAAGATTCCATATTTTATTAAAAAATTCTTTTGTGAAATCAATTTTTAAACGATTTATTACTGGAGTTAGACATCCTCTGTTATAAGTATTTATTAGGGTCAGTGGTGATATAAATTTAAATTGTGGTTCACATCCTCATTGACTATAACTGTGTTGGCGATGAATGTTAACCACTGGCCATATAAATTTATATTTATTACTAACTAAAATATTATACCATTAATTTTTTTTGATAAATAATTTCTTAATTATTTCTTAAAAACAAAAAAATAATAATAAAATATTTATGTATTTGATAAATGAATTATGGCAAGACTGTATTAGATAATACAGTAATTAAATAATACAGTAACTGAGAATCCAAAGAAAGTATTGCAATCTTGCTTCAAAAACGCACTGGGTTCGGTTACCGATTATTGTCCTTAGATTTTATTTGGTGAATTAATATAGTAATATTATATTTTTTGTAAGTATTTTTGCTATCCACCTCCGACCATGACACGCGATCAGCAATTGGATGTAAAGCAATTCTAACATTTTAGAAATGACACAAGTTTGAAGAAAATCATTTAATTGGAAGTGTGACTTTACGGAAAGAGTTCAAAATTTGAGAAAATCGCGTTAGGAGCTAAAACATAGATATACCAAGATTTAGGGAGCCAAGAGAGTTAAGGATGATTGAACATTTAGTAAAAAAAAAAAAAAAAAAATTCGGACTTTTAAGAAAATTCGTCAAACAGAACTGTGAGAATTTTGGTAAGTAAAAGTCGTATGAGAGTTTCAAGTCAGTTTTTTTTTTTTAATATTTATTTAATGAAACAAAGATTTGAGTTGCAATCAGGCTTTATGTTATTGTCAGTTATAAAAAAATATGTGGAGTTTTTTTTACAACAGTTATTAATAAAGCTTCTTATTTAGTTCACTTAAAAAAGACAGAGCAGTCTTGTCAAGGTCAAACTAAAATAAAATCAGAACCAGGAAAAGGAAATAATTAAAATAAGAAAATTGCAGTCATATTTATATTTCGAAGAAAAAAAAAAGAACCTGGCAAATCTAGATTGATTCGTTCGTAGAATACAAGTGTTAACAGAGCTTTTAAATTATTTTTACTTTTTTTTTGCCGTTAAGATTGGATAAATAAGTTCCTCTCCATAAGATTAATCAATAATAATGAGAGTTTGTACGGCAATGGTCAGAGGTGTTTTTAAAGAAAAAAAAATGTCTTTGTTGCTCTAGGTTTCGGGTATCATTCATGCTCTTCTTCAGGAGCTCTGTAAAAATTTATTGGAGAAAAATACATTATTATAAAGTAAATACATTATTGAACAATTATAGTAGTTATGAAAAGTGCATAGATTTATAACAAAAAGAAGAAAGAAAAATTTAAATTAAAGAAATATTACCAGAAGAAATTATAAAACAGAAGTGACAGTAAATTAAATAAAATAATATTAACAATAAGATAAAATAAGACAGATAAAGATACGTTTAGGGTAGGAGAAGAGTGAACGTTGAGACTGAAATGAAGAGAGTATTTTTTTTTAAATTTAAAAAACTGTTAAAGGGTGGGAGGGATAAGAAAAATGTATGTAGTGAGGCGCGGCAATTTCAAATTTGTTCTTCCAAACATCTCATACTAATTTTAAGGCCTGACGATTTGAATATCACGTTAAACAATAATACTTTTTGTTTATCTTTTTCGATGTCTCATGCTTAGATATATTCTTCTACTAGTCTTGTGAGAATGTTTATTTCTTTGAACAATTGGAAGACATGGATTGGATGCAATTTTTTATTTTTAATTATTTGTTTGTTTTTTGCTGGCTTTAACCTTTTATTTGAGGCAAACAAAACAATGATTTTTAAGAGTTGCCCAAATTTAAGTATAATTTCCGCATAAATATAGTCGTACTATATTTGTAGGTTATTATGATATTGCGATAAATATATTCAAAAATACAATCAAATTAATGAAAATAATTGAGCCGTTTTTATAAACAATTCTGTACAAAAAATGAAGAATCATTCAGTACATTTTTCCAGTATTAGTTGACAGATTTTGATTCAAACTTCATAACGATTCCCATGATTGGAGATAGAAACTTAAAACAGAATAACAAATTCGATTTTCTCCGTAATTTTTTTTTTTTACTTTCTCTTTGGTCGTTAGATGCAGGAGCCTATTCTATTTAGGCATCACCTAGTTATCCTCCAGGAGGGTAATATTCGAGGACAATTTTAACATTTAGTACAAATTCTTTTGAATAAATTTTGTGAAGAAAAAGTCGCGTGATGTTCCACACTGTGAAAAGTATAGACCAATTAATAGAAGATGGTAATAATAATACGTAATAATGCTATTTAATGTAGTAGATTCTCAATGTTTCTATTGGAAAAAAAAATGCATCAACATGAAATGTTAAAAGTAATACTGTACTACAACGTTCTTATAAAAAAAAAAAACCTTGCTATAAATCTTAGACTAGAAAGTTATCAGTTACCGTCTAAAGAGTATTAGAAAAGTGTTTTCACTGATAGTAACATCCATTAAATGTAACAAGCTCTGTACGTTATGCGTACATTGGCACACTGTTTGCACTGTCCGACCTAGCAAACCATAGTTATTGGTTTACTGGTGCCTGTGAGTACTGAGTCATTTTTAACTACCCACAGAGTTAGTGTTGTTAATAGTTACAGTAAGGGAGGAGAAGGTCCTCCAGTCAATAAAATAGGGTGTTTAACTTGTCTATATCTGGCAAGTGGCATCTTAATGGCTTTTTTAAAGAGATATTTTTCACTTTTTCTCCCCTTTATTATACTGAAGTTGATTTAAATAATTCTAATAAAATGGGATTTTTCTCAATTGTTCCTAATTTAAAAAAAAAACAATCATCTCCAATCAAATTATATTATTCTTTTCTTCCATTATTTATAAGAACAACTATTTTCGTGACAGTTTTTTCATAAATTGATTTTGATATGCAAGTTATGACTCAGCGGTGAATCCGCTACAAAGGTGCAGATCAAAATCGGCCAACCAGAAGTGCAATTCTACTGAGCACTTTTTCAATTTTCCAGGATTTCCTAAACACAAACTGCTAACACGTTTTCATTTTAAACTTAGCATACTGACTTCGCAAGACTTTTAATTAAAACATTTTTCGGGATAATGATTTTTAGACAGGTTCTGGAGAATATGATGTGTGTTTGTCAAGTTTTCCTCTGAAGAAACATTTGAATATAATATCCGTATAAAATTACAAATATAAAGAAAAAATCTGTCATTATAGTATTGTTATAACTGCAATCAAAGAAAGTTGTATTTTGATTTTTCTTTTATGCTCATGTTCTTGGACATTGTCGAAATAGTAGGCTCTTTGTGATGGTGGCGCCATCACCGAGTTAAGCACAAATTAATATGGACTTATTAAGCGAAAAAGGTTTTACCTGCCACGAAGAAGTATATAGTATCGATACTGACGGTACTTCAAGGTACACAATATTATTGCCTTTGCCGAGAGTGGGAAATCAGCAATGACCTGAATCCCACAATTCGCTATGAAACTATGAAAAATTCGCCATGGATTTGGAGAAAAAAGCCATATATGAAAAGTGCATTCCTTATTGTAATCTCTCCTCGATTGTAAATTGGCAAGCCGAGTAGAGTCAATTACTGTTGGCTCGTTAGGCATTCTACATAACCGTATATATAGTCATTAATTTTCTTTTTCTTTCCCCCAACTTTTGATATTTTATGTTCCCTCATCAACAAATTGTTTTATTTACATTCCTCGTTGAGACACACTTGCAATACGTTCGCTTTATTCTTTTTCAGTTTTCTTTCTTTGGTTTTTTAATTTTCTTATCTAAGTACCGTTATCTTGCTACAGAACAGAATGCTGTGTTTTGCATCTCAACAAAGTTAAGCAGCCCCTTTTTGAATTCAATGTTTGTCCAAATTTGTCAAATTTTCGAAAACTGAGTTTTCATGTTAAATGTATGTTTCCAGTTCCGTTAAGTACAAAATATGTTTCTAGCGAATATAAAAAAAAAAACAAAAATCGCACAGTAGGCTCATGCTTAATGTAGTAAAAGATTAAAGGTTATGGTCAAAATCTAGCAAACGCTAAAATGATTTTACTTTTTTTCTTTATTTTTTTTAAGTTTTCCGTAATTTATCTTGGAAAAGGATCAATGATTTTCTATAAAATTTCAAATATTAGAGATAGTCCTATCATTTTTACTTCCTCTTACTAGGAGTAAGAGGAAGTATTGTAATTGTATTGTAAAAGTATTGTTATTGTCTCAAAATTTTGCAAGTGTATGTGACTAGCATAGCTCAAAAACGAGAAACCGTAGAAAGTTGAAACATGATATTCCGTTTAGATATCACCATGGGATTTGACTGTGCGTTATCTGTAAAAATTCTTCAACCGGAAGTACCACTTTACTAGTTTTTTTTTTTTTTACGTTTTTGTGATTTTCTCAAAAATGGCTCATATGATTTTCATAAAACTTGGTACATTAACTACATATGTAAAGAGCTACAACTTTTTCTTGAAACATTTCTCCGGAAAAATTCATTTAAGGGCCACTTCTGGGAGAGAGGCAGGGTTAGGTTTTCATGTAAAGTGCTATATCAGTTTATTAGACAATTCTGTCATCTAAATAATGTTAATTAGAATGAAATTCCAAGTTTGGAAAAAATCGGATAACCGGAAGTGCGTTTATTTTCAACAGTTTACTAAATTTTTTTTTTCATTTTTTCGCGATTTTCTAAAAAATGGCTCCGACGATTTTCTTGAAACTACTGCAACAACTAAACATGCAAAGATCTACATCTTTTATTTAACACATTTCTCTGGGAAAATTAATTTAAGGGCACTTTTAGGGGAGGGGTGGGGTTACAGCGTCCTCTAAAGTGCTATCATAGTTGATTATACAATTCTATCATTCAAAGAAAATTAATTAGATATAAATTAATGGCCAAAATTCCGAGTTTCAAGAAAATTAGTAAACCGGAAGTGCGCTTTTACTGAATAGTTTTTTTCAGTTTTCGACGAATTCCGTTAAATTTGGTACACTAGCTATAAAATTTGGCAATTATAATTTTGAGAACTGGAGTAAGAGAAAGTTGTGTGAGTGTTTCACACCAGATTTTTTTTTTCCCCTAGGAAAATCGTCTTTTGTGAGCTTCTGGGAAACTGCAACCGTAAACTATTCTCTATTCTATAAGTATCCTTTTGGAAAAATGGAGGATTCTTATAAATAAGACACATATGTTTAGATTATTTAATTGAAGTTTGAATACGACGGTTAAACAAAAATACGACTTTATAAAAAAGGTTCTATAAAGCCGCATTTCCTGTTAACCGAATTACTTCAAATTTGGAATTTATTAAGGCTTCTAATCGATATCATGTATCGATATTATGTGGTTGATAAAACCATATATTATACTGAAGTGGTACTTTACAGGAAGGAATAACGCTACTGCCCCCCTTCCCCCGCGGAGAACCTAAAAAAAAAATTCCCGGGAAAAATATTTATGTGATAAATATTTATGTGTAATATAATATATGAAGTTTAAAGAAAATCTAATAAGCAGTTTTCGAGAAAACTCGCGATAAACTGGAAAGAGAAAAAAAACATTCATAGAAGTCGCGAATTTCGCTTGATGGATTTTGTACGAAATTTCGTGTCACATGCGTTGTCAGTATCCCATATACGGAATACCAAGTTTGAACTTCCCGCGATTTTTCGGTTTTGAGATATTTGTTCCGACACATATACACACACACACACACACAAGCACACACATATACACAGACCAATTTCTAAAAACCACTTTTTTCGGACTCAGGGAACATCAAAACATGTATTTCCGGTGAAAAATCAATATCGAATATTTGACATAATCGCAATATTTCCCCTTACAAACCGTAGGAGAAAGTAAATATCTAGATCACAATTTATAAGCCAACTAGCTAATGTTGCTTTATTTGATGAAATAAAATAAATTGTCGAGCTATACTAATTAAAACTATTATCTATGCCTATAATTATTAAAATTATTATAATGCTATAAAAATATATCTTCAGGTAATGGATATTTCTCCAAATTGATTATCTTGAACACACTCTATTTACCAACCATTGCATGTTTATAGCATTTTCAATTTTCACCAACTAAATTGATCATCTTTATCCAGATTTGATACTTCACCAGGAAATAAACTCTGCTTCTCCGTTGTAAATAAGGTGAATTCTTATTACATTTCAATTTCTATTTCCTGGTAACCTAATTTCCAGCTGATTGGTTATTGATCTGTAACACACATGGGGTATTTTTTTTTTTTAATAAATAGTAAGTCTAACTCAAAGTTATTTTTATAATGTTAAAATTTAGCATTATTGTTGTTGTTTTTGTGTACATAAACATTAAATAAAAAAATCATTCTTATTTCACTATATTACAAAATAATGCTTTAATAATTTTTTTTTAGAAATTCTACGTTTAAATAATGTTTATAAAAGAAATATGTGAAATTGCAGCTCTCTCACAGATTATTGAACTATAAAAAAAAAAGAAAGTCCCAAGTTTGACCTACATTTATTTGTTTGCACAGCCTCCCCGGATTCAAGATTCCATTTGTAAACAACTGTTAAATAAGATGAATTGAAAACTAAACTTTAATCTTTCTTTAACATCTTTTAATGGAATTTCCTTATTTGTTCAGAAATGATTTAAAAAGCGCCAATAAAGTGCCAAAAGTTTATTTATTTTTGAGACAAAGGTTTTTCTTACTCCTATACTTCCTAGTATTTTACTTTCTCTTACTACTGTAAGGAGAAGTATTTGGAAAAGAATTCTCACCAATATATACAAGTTCAGAGATACTATCAATACTTAGCTCTATTTTAGTAATATACTATCTTTAGACCTTTCTATTTAAATTGATGTTTTTAACTTGAATAACATCAAATAATGTTTGTAAGTCTAGCGTTATAATCACCAAAATACACTTTTTTCATTGCAATCTGAAAGTAAAAATCTGATGTGAAGCACTCACCCAATTTTCTTTTATTGTAGTTTAGTTTACAAACTTGTAATTGACAAATTTCATAGTACACCAAATTTAAGGAAATTCGTCGGTATTTTTATGGAGAAAATTGCAAAAAGTGAAAAAAAAAAACTGTTCAGTAAAAACGCACTTTCGGTGTACTAATTTTCTTGAATCTCGGAATTTTGGCAATCTATTTATTTCTAATTAAATTTTGTTTAGAAATGTATGGTACAATTGTATTATCACTTAAGATAGCACTTTAGAGGAAAATCTTTGGAGCCGTTTTCTTAGACTCGGAAAAACTATAAAAAAAATCCATTCAGTAAGATCGTATATCCGGTTAATGGATTTCAATGAAATCTTCGTGCACATAAACACCACGTTTAAGCTTCCTGCGATTTTTTTTTCGAACTCAGGAGACCTTAAAACATGTATATGCGGTGAAAACCTAATTTCGAAAATTTGACACGATCGCAATACTTCCTTTACAAGGATTAAGAGAAAGTAAAAAAGAAAATTTTACAATTTTTTTCAAACGAGGATGTTTTCAATATTAAGTCTGCTTTAGAGAACCTTTTTTCTAGTTGTAATCATGGCTGTCATGAGCTTTGTGACACACGGGACTTTGTACTAAGTAAGGATGTAATTAGAAATGAAGGGAGTGTAGTATTTTACATACTGCGGGAAACATATTATTGTATACTGCCATTTCTTCCCGCTGTTCCGACTGGTTCACAAAAACAATAGCCATTATAGTTCGTTCTTTGCATTCCACTCCATCATTATGCTATGCCTACCCAATGGCGAGCCTATTTCTCTGTTGCTGCCCTTTCTATGCTCTGTAATTCTCATTTAGCAAAAGGGTGCGTAAACCCAAAGTCATCCTAAAAACCCGCCCCTAAATAATTCCAACCGGCTAAACATTTATTTGTTTTGGAAGCATTGTTGTATCAATTGTGCAGTATATAACCGAAGGATAAGTGACTTTACACCTCTTTGGGTCGATAAAAAGTTTGTAAGGAATCGATGGAATCTTATTGAAGGCCAACAATTAGTTTATATACTTTTGGTTCACGTGTAACATGTTTCAGGGGAATACCACTCTAAAAAAAAAAACTGTGAAAATAATTTCTTTAGAAATGGAACGTATTACAAAAAGTTATGAAGAAATTTGGTGAGAATCGGTCAAGAAATAACATTCAATTATGCCAATTCATTCATTATGCCAACGTTTCGACAGAGTTTCCTGTCTTTATCAAGGCTTAATATATAGAAAGTCATGAAGATGTGGAGAAAGAATTTTTAAACATACACATTTGTTACATCGCAGAAACATAAAAAGGAAAATGTTAAGTGTCTTTTCTTAAATATCTACAGAAATGAAAGACAGGACTATCTTCACGACTTTCTATATATATTAAAGCCTTGATAAAGACAGGAAACTCTGTTGAAACGTTGACATAATTGAATGTTTTTTCTTGACCCATCCTCATCAAATTTCTTCATAACTTAATTCATCAACAGCCAACAAATTCTTTTGTATTACAGAAAGTATTTTCTTACAAAGTTACTCGCTAAATTGTAAAAAAATTAAAAATATTTGTTTGTCTTAACATAAATATAGAGATAGTGGGGGATAAGTACCAACCTATTAGTCGGCAGTTAGAGAAGCGATGATTATATTGTGGCCCGGTGGAGCTCTCTAAAAACACTGAACCAACTAGGTATTATGAAAAATCTGGTATTTTATCCGTCGTAACATGCATATTTATATTGTTCCTGACCAGTTTCAGATTTTCATCCATCGTCAGAGTAAATTCACCAAGTTCGGGTAGGCAATTCACTTCAACTAAATGTTTCTGTTACACTCACATATATACAACCAACAAGTGTGACTTAGATGGAGATTGTTGTAGGGGATTATCGCACTGCGATCTGAAAGATCTATTGTGCCCCCCGTAGCCTTCACAGTGCGCTGCCGGCCTCCAAGCAGTGTTCTCTAGCTACAGACAACTTATATTTCAGACAATTTATATTTCTGGTGAAAACAATTTTTAAGTCGAAAAAAAT
The DNA here is from genome assembly GCA_011037195.1 of Triatoma infestans. NCBI lineage: Eukaryota > Metazoa > Arthropoda > Insecta > Hemiptera > Reduviidae > Triatoma > Triatoma infestans. Next base: position 19,093 of record JAAEAF010009813.1, read on the forward strand.
AGTTGAAATGACTAAGTCAGTAGAGAGGAGATAGCATTTTGAACAGAAAAATATAGATAAATGGAACACAAGTGTTCTATTTAGATCGGTCTTCGATATAGATCGGTTCATAAACATCTTATTAATATAGAAGAAGTGAGTCATCTGTAAAGTGAGCATGTGACTTTGGAGTGAGTGAGCTAGAATTTTCCTGTGGGTATACTAAATCCACATACCATTATATCTTAATAGGTACCTTGGACCAGGAATTTTTTGCAGATTTCCTCTCTTAGCTTTGACGATACAAAAGTTTCACAATCCAAATGGTCCGCAGGAGGTGTTTCATTCCCCTCACATCTGCTACCTAGGGATGTGTCCTATAGGGGTAACTGGTTCCAAAGAAGGACTCTGTTTCTAATTCCGATGAAAAATAGAGTATTTCCAAAATTTAATTATAAATGCAATGCTTCTTCTTATTTCAAAAGTTTGAGGAAATTAAAGTTCTTTATTTACTCATTAAAATTTTCCGGCTTTTCCCACATACTGTACCCATGAACCAACGTATATCTGCAGACATTGTTGATAAAGTCAAAGTGTTGTTCTTTTACTTATTTACGGATAGATATAAAATGATATCGGATGAATGAAGTCTATTCTTCTGGTAAATTCAGATGAAATAGATGACCAGTGAGTCTAAAAATATTTTTTTATATTAGTTAAACAAGTATTATAATTTGAAGTGAGAATGTTAGTGATTCCTATTATATACTAGATAGCAGTACAATCATTTCCTTTGTCTCAGTATCGAACTGTAAACAATTTGTGGGTATGTATTATACATATATTGATTCTTAAACATGACTCTTTATAACAATATACATTTTATACAGACACCGACCTCATTTTACATGTTCAGACAAAGGGTAAAACCTTCTTATTCCAGTTGTTAAACATTCTTAACTAATACCTAACTATGTAAGCATCAACAACTTATATCCGTTTCAAACAATAGCATTCTCACTCTACAAACCACAATTTTTTTGTGTATCTTCATAAATATTTATCGATCAGTTTTGAATTTGTACACAGTTTTGGTGTATTATTTTTAATTTAATTTCTCACTATTCAATAATATCATAGACAATAAAACTTCTTTCTACAATGAAATCTGGCACGGTCAGATTCTATCATAAGGCAATACCCTTTCCGCTTGACCGATTTCAACCGAAACTCTAGCACAATGAGTCATTTTAAAACTAATAAATTATTCTTTTGTTTTTATTTATTTCTGTTTAAAAAAAAAAGTGATTTCTTTGGTAAATAATCAATTTTGTTCTCAAATTAATTGATTTTTTATTTTGACAAAGTTTTTTCATATAGAGATAATATTTCAGCGATTTGTACTTTCTCTTGCTACTAGATAAGAGGAAGTATTGCGATTGAGTCTAATTTTTCGAAATTGAATTTTTAATGGAAATACATATTTTTGAGATTGAAATTTTTTTTTTTTTTAGCAATAAGACCTGTGTGATTGATTCACACCATATTTTATTCGGAGATAGCTTTCTGTTTTTTAGGTCATTAATTGGTTTAGGACGTCCATCCTTCTGACTGATGTTCAAAGTTTTCAACACAAGTATGAAAATTGATTTTGATATGGAAATCCAGAACCTTTACATTACAGCTCTTCTAAAACCCTCCTAAGGCGAAAAATGTACTTTTTAAATGAAAATATAAGGCGAATGGTTGGGGGACTGCATTGCTTATTCCGTTACAGACTGTTTTAAAATGAAGGTACAACATCGACCTTCAAATTTTCTTTATTAACAGATTTGCATAAGGTAAAATCAGTTTCCACGTCAAGAATATGTGCGTATACCCGATCCTAGTGATGACTACATGAAGCAGGCTATAAAAAAAAAAACAATTCTGATGAAAAGTGATAGGCCTATAAATAATAGGCAATCAAATAATCGTTTCTCTGCTATGCTAATCATAAATAACTCATCACATACATCCCAAGGTTAACCACACCTCTGGATAAAAAACATTTCTTATAACTCTAAAAGTCTTAAAAGATATTATTTGAAAAGTGTTAAACTATCTCAAAATATGTATTTTTCTCGAATTCTTTTCAAAAATGTTTCAATCAAGTAGTTCCTCATAATATATAAGAGTAAGAAACAGAAAAAAAAAAAAAACAAATTATAAGTACAATGAAAAACAGAGAACAATTTAGGTCTTTGGTCCAAAGATTTTTGTGTAATCAGCGAGCCACTATAACAGTGGAATATGTTCGATGTAACGTCCTGAAGGATAATATAATGTTGGCATACTTCGCTGTAATAAGATACCCAACTCGGATCGTCGACCCTTCTCATCTCTTTTGACTAACAGCTACACAATACTCCCTATATAAGGCGAACAATCAAACCGGAAGTCCACGTTTGTGAGTGTGTGGGTATTATATATAATTTTTTTTTTTAATAAGAAGGAAGTAGAAGCTCAATGTTGTATTATTATAGTCTTCTTTATTTAAAAAGTTATATATACCAGGAAATATGTCTTCACGCAGTTAAGTATTTGATTCAGTATATCTGCAAACTAATTTGTTTTCATAATTACAATGAAAATAAATGAATAATTCGCATGAGACATTGCCATCTCGCTACAACTTAAAATGTCATAATGAACAGTAGTTGTGTACTGTTACCATACAATTGCATAATCCACAGTGGCACTTTTAAAGAAGTTTACGCTTAAATCTGGTTACAATTGTAATAATCCCTTTTAATGAAACTTTTTCCAAAACATTTTCTTCAGACGGTCTGTCAACTAATCATACAGAATTTAAATTAAAAACAATTTAATAATTAATTTATATAATAATAATAATCCTTTATTAAACATTAATTTGATTAAATTTTATCTTATTTAAATCATCAAACTTTTTTTTTTGCTATTTCCAGGGTTTGACTCTGAAAATCAAAAGTTTTATGTCGCCCGTCATCTGGTACGACACAACCGGCAGCCAAGCAATAAAAGCTTTGAACCAAATAAAGAACCTTTCTCTAGAAATTGGAATGAAGCAATTTCCTTTCTACGGTGAGTAAGAAGATTTATTTGTAAAAAAGGAATTTATTACACTAATAAAAATTTGTTTTCAATTTAAAAATTTTATTAGATTTATTGATTTATTTATTAAAATATCACTGTCCCAATATGTGTCATTGATATACGTACTATAAAACGAATATATATTAGATAAAAACTTTAAAGAACAGTACCAAGAAATAATAATAACAATTGGATCAATTCTGGATCCCATCGATCCTGGATAATGTGACTGAACTGATGATAGGGTAAGTTAGAAAAATGAAGTCCAATACAGTGGTGACATTTTAATTAGAAGCAGAGTCTGAAATTGCTAACATCTTCTGTGTTCCGTTACTGATTCAATGTATTCCAATATTATGTGTTAAATTAATTCATTTGCTGATCTTTATTTTTATTTTTTATTAATGAGGCAATAAAATAACCTTGAAAGTTATTAGAAACCAAAATATGTATTCTTTTCTTTGGTACAATAAAAACTAAACCACATTCCAACATTTGAACTTTAACATCACAGATCCCACTGTTTTTATTAAGAAAATATTCAAAGTGACTGGATAGTTAGTATTCCAAATTTAAAGAAAATCTTTCTTGTGCTATTTTCGATAAAATTAAAAAAAAAAAATCTCAGAAACCTATTCTATATTTTCGCATTTCCGCTTAGCCGATTTTATTCATATTTGGAATTCTAGCAACACTTTTAATGTACACTAATATTATGTGAATGGAATAACCGTAATAATTAAAGTGGCACTTTGGAAGAAATACTTGATTTGGAGCTTCCCGCGATTTCTCGTTTTTTTTTTGAGAAATTTTCTTACGTTATATACTACGTCCATTATAAACATTTTGTTCGAACTTAGGGAATCTCAGAACACGTACTTGCGGTGAAAAAAATCTCAGTTTCGAAAATAGAAAAAAAGATAAACATTTGGTGTGAAACAACTCACACGACATACTCTTAGTGCTTTCTTAATGCCAAAAGTTAGGGGCGGATGTTGGAGTAGTGGTTATGAGCATGGACTTGTAAGTGGGAGGACCCCAGCGTATAACTGCTAAATTTTATATTTGTTTAAAAAAATGTTAATAGTAAAGTAGGTGCTTCCGCCCCCGTCCACGACACCTAATTGGTAGTTGGACGTTAAGCCCGCCTGAAAAAAATAGGCATTACTTTACTCTTACTCTTTTTAATGCCAAAAGATTTTAAAGGTCCGAATTTTTACAAAGTATAGTTATCCTTACTTCCCACTAGAGGTTGACCTGGAGCGAATCTAATGTCTCAACTCTCCTAGAAAGTTTATAAAATCGATTTTTCCAGAAAAATACTTCAAATAAAACTGACAGCCTTATTATGTATGTAGTTAGTATTAGGAAGTTTGAAGAAAATTGCTGGAGCAATTTTTGACTTTTTGAAAAATAAATAAAAAACATTCGCTAAAATACCACCACTTGCTAAAAAACATTTTTTTTGCACTAAAATACCTCAAAATTACAATTTTTCGTTGAAAAAGTTCACATTCAAAAATTTTCCAAAAATCACAATACGTCCTTTTTTTTTTATCAATTTTATAGCAATAAGCAAAAGTAAAAATTCCAGTTCTAATATGAGATCTTAATAATAGTTATTTTCATAACAGTTCGTAAAATACGAAATATTTTTTGTTAGCACCAGTCATAGTCAAAGTTCTTAAACAGGGTTCTTTTAAAAATAATCTGTTTTTTTATATCATCACCATGCCTTCATAATTTTTTTCATTTTTTGGCACGATCGCAAAAAGTTGTGAAGCATGCAAATAGCCTACATTATCCTTTTGCACAGTCAACAAGGTTGCTCCATTGACCCATAATAAATTTGCAATTGCTACTAATCTCTTACTCTTATTACTAATTCTCTTTAAATACTAATTTCAATTACTCTAATTATTTTTTTCTTTGTTACTTATGCCGAGGCAAAATATATTTGAAAGAAGTTTACAAGTTACAAGTTTATTATTTTTTTTTTTAACATCAAATACAAAAAAACGATTAGGTATAAGGGATTTTTTATAAATTACTAGAACTCATGTCTAAAAGAAATGATTAATTAAATTTTATCACCTCTACAATCAATTTCTAGTGTGACTGCCAAATTGGACTTATGTCAAAAGTTGCGTGGTCCTCCCCAGGCTTCAGACCAGGTGCAGTTTGCTCACGAACAGCTGCCTTATATATATAATTTGTTGTTTCGTCAAGACATTCCAGGGACATTGTCATTCACTGAAAGTTTATATATGAACAAAACGTGCAATATAATTGTGTTTAGAATATTAATGTTTAGATAATCACTTTAATAGACCACTTAACAATAATTTACTACTTTCATAATAATTAAGTTGGACTTAATGATTCTTTCTTTTACTAAAATTTTAAAATCCACTTGGGGAAATTTTTTTTTCCCAACTCACAACGAACAGACGGAGCCCCGAACCTGTAAACATTTTTACTTTCTCTTATCCTAGTATGAGAAGTATTGTGATCGTACCAGATTTTCGAAATGGAGATTTAACCGGAAATACATATTTTGGGGGCCTTTGATAAGAAAAAAAATGTTTTTAACGAATTGTCTGTGTGCTGTGTGTTAAGAGAATATCTTAAAAAAGAAAAGTCGCAGGAAGCGACATAAGCTCAAACTTGGTATTCCGTTATAGGCACTACCGCCGCATCAGACACGAAGAATTCGGGCAAAATCTATCAAGGGAAAATGCAACTTTGTTTTATACTTCAAAATATAATATTTACTCAATACAATATTTAATAATAAAAATTTGAGTTGTGAGAATTTATCATTCAATTGTGAGAATTGAAGTTTAGAGAATATCTTGAAGTGCTTCAAACTAGATATTATTATTATAATATATATTCCCAGCTTTTTCCGCTGGTATTTAATATGAGGTACGGTTTCAAACCAAGCACTCTCACCTGTTCAACCTAAAAACTTTCTCACCAGCCTGCAAGAGCTTAAAATAACAGACTTCTGCATCTGCATATAAATCTCTTGTATTAGCCCTAAGGTCTTAATGCTATCATGTAGGGCTCGCGGAATTATTCCAGTTACTGATAGGACTATAGGCACAATATAAAGTTCTTCCAGTTTCCATATATTGGCAATCTCCTCTTTTAAGTCCTGGTACTTGCGCTCAGATTACCCTGAATGTTCACCAGGAATAGCAATATCGATCACTTAGCGCCACTTTCACTTGCTTGTCCCGCAACACTATATCAGGTCTGTTGTTTGCAATCGACCTATCTGTAATAATCGATCTATCATAATAGTGCGTGTACCTATCAAGCACAGTAGATGGATTATATTTATAATAGGGTACACTCTCTTCCAGCAATTCAACATTAACACAATGCCCTGATTGTGACGCTGCAATACTCAGTCTGTGCCAATGAACACAAGTAGCCAATATATACGGAATGGCCTCTGGTTTATCAAGCCAACGTCTGCACGTGCCATCCTCCACTTCACCCCACCTCAACCATGCATGCGACGCTATTTTGTCGCCAAGGATTGGTCAAGTTGTTGGGATGTCTTCCATGGAGTGCCATGATCCTCTTTTCCTCTGCTTCTGGTCCCTGGTGAGCATCACTTCATTGTCCTGTGCTCTCTCATGTGCCAGATTCAATGGCGTTATTATTATTCTAAATCACATATAGTATTCCCTAATGGGATATTTTTATTGTATGGTATGACCAATTTAGGGCCTAAGCTTAAGCATAATTTAACATTACTAGGTATATTTAAATCTGTTGGATTAATAAACCAAGATTCATTGAAGGTTAAGTTAAAATTTGACATTCCTTTCTTGTGTAAGTTATTACTTTTTTGCATTTTTTAATTTTTACGAAAAGTTTATTGAAAGCTGCCTGTTGGTAATTGTGGAATTGGTTAATGATTTCATTTGGTATTTCATTAAATATCTTTCAAATTTTTAACTTTAAATCGTGAAGTTTTTTATTACAAGAATTTATATTATGAATAGTAATTTTTATGTCTATATTTAGAATATTTGTTTAAACCTTCACCTAGCCTGATCTATTTCAGCACTGAAGAGATGGTGTTCAGAATATGGAATCTTGATATTATCATTAATGTGTTGTGGAAAGATTCTGTGGTGTCGACAGGTTAGCAAAAAAAATTCTTTGATTAAATAAGGATGCTAATTTTCTATTTTCTTTCCTTGGCCCAGGTTTTTGGTTGCAGGCATCATTTTCAGAGGTTGTGGAGATAGAAATAAAAAAAAGCCATTGTACAGTTATGAAATTAAAGCTCACCTCAGCAATATTGATGTTTTGATGTTTATTTGATATTGTAAAAAATATATTATTGAGGTTCAGTCAAAGAAAACTCTTTTTTCAATATTTTCACCGACGTTTCGGCAAATTTATTGCCTTCTTCAGGGTCTGTACAAAAGTTATAAAACACATCAGAAAAAAAAAAGAAAACACGAACTAAATGTAAACAAAACAAAAATTAAAAAAAAAAATTATTTTTTTTATTTTATTTTAAATAAACTATACTATTATTATTTTATTATGATTGTTATTATTATTATTATCGTTCTCTGCTTTAGGGGCATGCATATAAAAAAATACATAGAATATAGATTTTCTAATTCATCCTATACAAATTATTATCACAAAAATGATATGAATGAAATATTTATATCTACATCTAAGATGTAGATATAAATATTACCCAAAAGAATGTTTTGACTTGCAATTAACCTACTTCTTAACCTAATTCCGTCAAATTGTTTTCACTAGTGATACTAATAAACATACTATGCAGAGTTAGAACAAAATTTTAAGAGTATCTTGGACATAATTAAAAAGAAACAAACGCGTTAAAAATGTTGAAAGAAAACCTACCCATATAACGATTATTTATTTAATATATACTTGTTCGTTCGTAGGTACTTTTACAAGAAAATATCATATAATATCAATTTAAATTCTTTAATGCAATTTCTAGCGTTAATTGATACTTACTAATTTACTAAATAAATTACACAAAGCTATTAATTTACTAGAAAGTAAATTATGAATTACTTACTAAATGTGTAAGATATCAGGTGCACTAGATATAATTGGTGTTTCATCACCACTACTAATTGGCTGAATAAATGGGTCATGGTCATCTAATACCATTTTTAATTTCTTTATTCCTTCTAGATTCTTCCAAAGATTCTCCATATGTAAAAAAATCATATCGCAACTTTTTATTTAATATAATAAAGAAAGAATTAATTCTGGGAAATTTTTTGGATATACATGTTTTACATACAAAATTATTGATATAATAATAAATAATTTTACGATTAATATGGATGGAAATGATTTTAATTGACTCCATAGTTACATTTTATTTTAACTATGTCATCAGGCTCGGTTTCGCCACTAGATTGTCATCTCATCTGTATTTAGATTAAAAGTTTGTCAACTGTTGTTACATTAAATTATTTCACAGTTAATTTTCATTAAAAAAAAAAGAACAAAAAAAGTGTATTATACTAGATTTATTTATATATAGCCCAGTGAATATTACACAATTGGTAAAGATTGCCGTGGTAATGATGTAGAAACCAGGGCATTATAACCAATTGTGAAATATTGCAAATAAGTTTAGTATAATGATGTGGTTATTTATAATGATACAACCTGAAGATGACTCTCCAGTGCCGAGAAAGTAAAATAGAATTTTACACTTTAGACGAGAATATAACCCCACCACTCCCCAAAACCCCAATTAAATGAATTTTCCTGAAAAATGTTTCAAATAGCACTTTCAGTCAACCTATTTTTGCAACATATGTAATTCTAATTAATAGGTAGATGATGGAATTGTACAATAAATAAATAGCACTTTAAAGGAATACATAATCCTACCCCTCCCCTAAAAGTGCCCTTAAATGAATTTTCCCGGAGAAATGTTTCAAATAAAGGTTGTAGCACTTTATAGTCTAGTTAATATACGAAGTTTAAAGAAAATCGTTGGAGCTATTTTCAAGAAAATTGCAAAAAAAAACTGAAAAAACTATTCAGTAACTTACATGTAAAAGTGAATATAAAGTCTCCTCTAACCTGCTCTTAAATTAAATATATAGTTTGAACTTTCTGCGATTTTTTTCTTTTAGAGTTAAGCTCACCAAATACACAGAATCTATTTTTCTAAAAACCACTTTTCAGACTCAGCGGACCTCAAAACATGTTACCCTTTGAAAATTCTATTTCAGAAATTTGACATGATTACAATACTTCTTCTAACAGCAGTTAGAGAAAGTAAAAATCTGGTGTGGAATAGATACTCACCGGATTTTCTCTTACTCTAATTTTTTAAGACAATTTAATACAGAAATTTTCTATAAAAGCCACGTTACAATGTTTAGTTAGACTGGCTCTAAAAATGGTGGTGGGGATTTTACTTGCATACCTGAGTAACCGACCCTATGTGGAAACTAACAAAGCTATTCTGTAAAATCGCACTTCCGGTTAGCCGAATTCTACGGATATTTCGAACATGTATTAATATTATTATGTAGGTGGAAAAATCGTATATTATACTGAAGTCGTACTTTATAAGAAAACATAACGCTACTGTTCCCCCAGAATCTCCAAAAAATCAATTTTCCCAGGAAAATATTTCTAATAAAACTGGTAGATATTTATATTTGTAGATAGTACACAAATTAAGACAATCGTTGGAGCCGTTTTCGAAAAAACACGAAAAACTAAAAAGAAATAAAATTCCACAAGAGGAATTCCAAAAGAGTGGTAATTCCTGTTGATGGATTTTGCCCAAAATTGGCGTTATGATGCGGTGGTAGTAACTAAACGGAATATCAAATTTGGGCTTCCTGCGACTTTTTTGAGTTCACACACTACACAACATACAAACCATTCGCTAAAAACATTTTTCTTTTTTCTATTCAGGGGATCCCAAAACGTATATTTCCGGTGAAAACTCAATTTCGAAAATCTAGCACGATTGCAATTCTTCCTCTTACTTGGAATAATTAAAAGTAATTGATAAATAAACTTACGATTACTGTTTCCAATCCTGGTGGCCTTTACAACCGAAAATTAAATATTTTACTTTCACTGGGTTAGTATGTCATAATGTGCTAAAGATTTTGCATTACCAGATTCACTCAGATTAAGTACAATATCCATAAAATTTATTGCCAGAATTCCAAATCTGAAGAAAGTCGGTTAACAGGAATTGCGACCTTACCGTTTTTGAGTATTTCAGGATTTTCAAAGAAAAAGTTGAATTTTATTCAGTGGTATTCATTTTGACAGTGTTTCTGTGAAAATGGGCTGTATTGTTTTTATCTCAAATATAAGAAAATTTATAACTAAACCTTTGAAAAATCTGTTGATTCTTAGATTTATTTATTTCACTTTTTCTGAATGTACTGAGCTAGAAAAAAGGCAGAAATTAAATATAATTAAAATGTGAAATGAAATTTATTTTATTCAAATATAGGATGATTGTTTATGAACTGTTACAAACAGGTGGAAAGTGTTAGCTATTAATAAAGTTGACCATTGGCAAAGGGTTATTAACCTTTGATTCGAATCAGGGCAGGATAGTAGCCCTTCAACCCAGTCCTGTTTACCACTCACAGGTCAAACATGAAATAACAACATGGATTTCTCCTCCAAATTGAAATTTTCACTAAATGTTTAATTGCCATGATTTACGATGAAATCATTACACTATCAAGCAACATAAATCATCGACTATTGTGATATCAAAGATTTTCAGAGAGGAAAAACCAGCTTACACACAATTGAGTGCGTAAACTGATTTGCCATATGCAAGTCGTTGTTATCACACTGTTTATCAAGACATCCTGAAAATGGGCAAACTCCCACTCAGCATCGATGACCACAAACTGAAACAGGCCAACAGGAAAATTCTCTTAATGTTTTCCAGCAATGAAAATCCAACCGCTATGAATCGTAATTTATACTGAAATAGCAATTTAAATAAAAGCCGTAATAGTGCAACTCACTCTCTCTAAAGTACATAAAATAAATTTTTCCCAATAATTAGTTTTTACTTTCTCTTATTGCAATATTTCCAATTTTCGAGATTGAATTTTCATTGAAAATACGTTGAAAAATGAGTAGGAAAAAACATTTTTAGGACATAGTGTGAAGCCATAACTCAAACAATAATGGACCACAGAAAATTACTCTAAACTGAAAAATAGCAATTCCGGCTAACCGATTTTCTTCGAACCTGAAATTCTGCAGGTGTAGATCCTATATTATGCGGACATCACAATAATTATAACAAACAGTATTCCATATATAATTATAAGATATTCCATATAAAATTATAACAGTATACCATAAACCAAACCGTTTTATCTATTTCAGGTTATTTTACCACTGAATTGTTCATATTATTTCAATCTTAAATTCGTATATATTATATATATTGTTCGTCCTTATTCAATAATTCCATGTTTCTTTTTATATCAAATCCATAATTTTTTTCTACAAAACATAGCACTTCACAAAACTTCTAATTATAGTTGTCAGTAGAGAATAGAGATATGGATTTATATGACTTATTTCGTTACGAATGTAACTCTCCATCATCACCTACAATGCTTTAATGTGGTCAGTCAATTTACTATATTACTATGTTGATAATAATATTATTAATCATTAAGAAAATATTCTTAATATAATTAAGGAAAGTATTATTACAAAGGAGTATGGTATGAAACAGTCAACAAATAGTCTCAGTAATATATTTTTCTTCCTTCAGTAACGTTTCGGCCTAGGCCTTCTTCATATCTGTATAGATTTATAAATATATTACTGAACACGATTTACAGACACCTTCCTACTATCAGACCAACTTATTTATTAAAGGCAATAGTAGTTATAAACAATTTTCTGTATTACATGTCTTATTCTTAGATTACATAAACTTTATTAAATAACTGTATCATAGTTTTGAAACCAACATAACAAGTATATGTAATCTAAGGATAAGAATTGTAATATAGAAATTGTTTATAACTATTACTGCATTTAAAAAATAAGTTGGTTTGCTAGTAGGCAGTTGTTAATTTGGTAAGTCGTGTTAATTAATATATTTGTAAATCTATACAGATCTGAAGACGACCAAGCCTAGGGCCGAAACGTAATAGAAGGAATATTATTGAGTCTAATTGTTGGCTGTTTCATACCATTCTCCTCCTTTCTCTACAAAGAATAGCCTGCAACTCACAAAATTTTTCGAAAGTATTATTTTAAGTTTAAATTAACTGTTTAAATATATTATATATTATTATAATAATTTTTAACGGAGCCCCGCGCTTCCCTGAATCGGGCCTTTATATTAAATATATTACTTGATATAAAATAACAATCAAGTTTATATACATTAATAAAAAGCAAAAGATATATTAAAAGATGAACTAAATGAAATATCATTTCCTTATAAAGAAAAACCTCTTTACATAATCACTATCTTATCTAATGTTTTGCTATTTTAAATTCCATTTAACTAGCCATTACACTGCTGCGGTTAAGTATTGCGTGATCACTGATAATAAAAAAGAATACATCCTTGGAGGTAAAATTGGGGTTTCCATACGATAATGTTTTTTATTTCTTTTTTCTTTTCAGATAATGAAGTCTGTATTGTGGATACAGTAGTTTGTTTACTAACGATAAACGATAAAGTTCAGATTTTTACATTTTTTACTAATCAGTTTTATTGTGTGAGTGAGTTTCTAAAGATTTAAAATTGAAGTTTTCTAACTTTAAAAAGATTTTTTTGTTTTGTTTTTGTTGTAGTTTTAAGAGATTAATGCTATTTCGTTTCATATTTATTTCTTTTGTTTGCAAGTTGTTAAGAGGATATTTCAGTCTCTACGCAAAGAACTGACGCCAGTACTATTTTCCATCTTGATGATAGTAATGATCAGTAAAGAAACTCCATAAAACATGTTTCATGTTAACTACAAGTTGTAGAGGATGAATATAATATTTTTTGTCAATCTGTCTGCCAGTTTATTTGAACCAGCATCGCGACGACGCTACTGAAAATAATTTGATAGAATCTGATATAATTGGTAGTAGAACAAAGGCCCAGATGTGCAATGAAGAAGCTACAGGCGCATTTTTGCTCAGGTCTTGACTGAGTCTGTTTGAAAAGAAAAAAAACTGTTTATTCTGATTTGGTTCCGCTACTTTTATATTTATTGTTGTTTTGAAATTTATAATGTTTGCCAACTTCTAGAGGTATCTTAATATTATATAGTAGAACTACTACAGTAAGCTTCCCTGTATGGTATCGTATACAATGAAGTAAATTTAGATAATATTAACGATACTTAAAATGCATAAAATTTGCCAATCAGACCACTGTGAATGGCAGTGAGAGAAAGTCATATTAGTATTTCAATTTCTCCATTTGAACTTAATGCTATCAATATGAAATACAATTGAGAAATGATTATTTGAATAGTTCTGTTTAGATTAGTGATTGAAATAAAGCCACGTGGCCAGTATAAATATTCTCTCAAGTGTATTTACAAGATTAGAAAGTCCTTATGTATGTGTGAGAAGACAGCAGCAGAATACAAACAAACTTTGCCAGTACAAACATCATGTACCAGCTGGTATAAACTTCAAGTACATGGCCATCTAGTTTGTTATGTATTATCTTTTTAAATAGTAAAGAATGTTAATATATTTAACTTGTATTCATTTAAAAATAGTTAAAATTGTTTAATATTTAGTTACCAAATGTGTTGAAAGTTCCATTGCTCTAGTGTTTATAGTTCTTAATATCATATGTTTGTTAACTGTACTTATTCTTAGTGTAAATGAGTATTCATAAATTATATCTTCTTGAAATGTTAGTACATAGGTCGCTTTATCCGCTAAAAAACAAAATATATAACATTATAAAATAATGTTTTGTATGGGGAGCAGAGACCCAGATTTTTTCTATGCAAATTACTAAATATTAAACTTAATTAACCTCTCTCTGTTAATGGCAGCTATACATTACGAATGATTAAACTGTAACCTTTTTCGTAACCTGACACTCAATTCTGGAATAACTTCACTGGTTCAATAACATTTACAAGATTCGCTCACTTTGAAAGACTGCCAAATACATTTTTAATTTTTTTTTTTTATTTAAATTACTAGGCTCTCCTTAATTAGTACTAAATGATGATATGATCTTTTTACTTTTTTTTTCTTAACTACTGCTATCCTATAAGAGAAAAAAATATTAGTGCCTGTCACATTAGAATTTTTCTGTTAAAGATCGATCAATCTTTGAACTTGAATCTCGAAATCTAAATGCTGTAATAATATAATTACAAAGGAAGATGTGGAGGGCTCCTTTTTATTTTACTTACTGCATATGAATAGTGTAAATAATCTTGCATCAACTAGTATTTTAAATATTAATAGACGTCTTGATTTATATATTCTTCCTCCCAAAATCAGCTATATTCTTTTAATTGTTCAGACTCATGAAATTTTAGCCGAACTTAGTTTGTGAAATCAATTGTTGAAATATAAAAGAAACTTGGAAAAAATAAATGTACAAATGGATATTTTTCAGAACGTGCCGCCAGATCGCATTAAAGCCTTTAATTTATCCAGACATTCTGTTCCAGCTGTCATAGGAAATTTGTAAAAAGCAGAATGTGCTTGTCTTAATTCATTTTGATTTGAACAAGCCTAGTTTTCTATATTAAGTTTCGCAAGAAAACATGATAATTTTTTTATTTTATTATATAAAACATTTTCAATTCCAAAAAGCGATACTTATAAATTTCCACATTTTACTTTCTCTTAATCCCTAGTAAAAGGAAGTATTGCGATCGTGTCAAATTTTTAAAAGTGAGTTTTCATAGAAAATACATGTTTTGAGGGTTCCCGGAATACAAAAAATAATGTTTTTAGCAAAAGGTTTGTATGCGTATGTGAATAAAATATCTCAAAAAGGAAAAGTTGCAGATAGCTCTCTTAAGGTACCACCATGGCATCTGACAAGAATGTGTCGGGTAAAATCTATCAACCGGAAGTGCGGCACTAATTTTTTTGTTTTGTTTTCACGAGAACGGCTCCCACGTATTTCTTTATAATTCGTATACCATATAGATATATAAATACCTATCACTATTATTTGAAACATTTTCCCAGGAAAATTGATTTATGGCAGATTCTGAGGAAACAGTATCATTATGCTTTCCTCTGAAGTACCACCTAAGTACAATGTACGGTTTTACCACCTTATAATATTAATATACATTATAATTACTGCCCGATACTACCACTTTTCTTTCATGACAAAGCCTTTGTAAATTAAATTGTATAAATTGAAGACCACAAAATGAAGCAGGCTATCACGGAAAATATCTTTGATGCTTTCGAGCTCTGCAGCCTCAACCACAACGTATACTATTATTAAGGTGGTAATACGGTATACTTTACTGAAGTGATACTTTAGGGGAAAGCATAACGCAATTGTTCCCTCCGAATCCCGCAAAAATCAATTTTTCCGAGAATATTTCGAAACAATAGTGGTAGGTATTTATGTTTGTAGATAGTACACAAGACTTAAAGAAAAGTTTGGAGCAGTTTTAGAGCAAATCGCAAAAAACTGAAAAAAAAAAAACGTACTTCCGGTTGATAGAATTTGCTCGAAACCTTCATGACAAATGCGATGGTAATACCTAAATCAAGTTCCTAAACTTAGAATACGAGTTTGAGCTCCATGCGATTTTTCGTTTTAAAGCTATTTTATTAACACATACACTCACCATACGTTCAGACACACATATATCCAGACCATTCGCCAAAAATATTTTTTTCTTACTCAAGTGAGATACTCCAAAACATGTATTTCCGGTAAAAAACGCAATTCCGAAAATTTGACAAGACCACAATACTTTCTCAT
The DNA here is from genome assembly GCA_011037195.1 of Triatoma infestans. NCBI lineage: Eukaryota > Metazoa > Arthropoda > Insecta > Hemiptera > Reduviidae > Triatoma > Triatoma infestans. Next base: position 35,186 of record JAAEAF010009813.1, read on the forward strand.
AAGAGAAAGTAAAAGGCGGTATGTCTGAGACCTTTTTTGTTTTATTGGAAGCATTATTCAAATAATGCGAGTTACTGTTGGAGGTCTTACCTGCATTAGCCGGGTTTTACCTGGATTTTTTTAGGCTGGGTTTGCGTCATAGATAGTCGTTAGTCTGTTTTCCGAATGTGTAACAAATTTCTGACATAGTTCTGGCAGCTTAGATTGAAGTATTCTTGATTATGTTATCAGTTATTCACCACGAACAGTTCTGGGTAACTCTCTAGGAGTGTGACCTGAAGACCAAAAGCATATTAAACTGAACGTCCATAACTTAAACTCACAATTCTCTTAGAAAATAAAAAACAAATTAGATTTTAACTTAGATGAAGGCATTTATAAATAAGGATTAATTAGTTTGAAATCATTTTGCATAAACAAGACAGAGTTGTACATCTTAAATGAATTCTAGCTCTCCCCTATTTTGGATAGACTCCAAAATCAGCCTTCAAAAGCATCATGCATTTATAATATAAACATGGACTATCTATCAAGTAACATTACTATTTACTAACCCGTCTGGCTATATACTGTCCTAAACAACTGTTTTCCACATCCATAGTTCATTGTTATTCACTTGTTTATTGCAAGCATCTAGTAATGGGATTTGCTATCAAATATCCCTTCCTGGAAAAGAAATAAAAAAATCTTTCCACATGATCTCACCAGTATATAACAAGTTTCATCCTCATTCTCCATTATGTCTGTTACATACAATGTGCTAAAATGAATGTAAACAGGAAGAATACACAGAAATAGAACACGTGTAGATATTTACATTGCTCTGATATTCTAATGTTATGAGTCCTTTTTTTTACTCATTGGTATTATCTATAAATAATTTATGAGTATGCGGGATGAAAGCCCTAAACATGGTTATAAAATGTATATAAAATAAAATTATTTTACTTTTACCAATTAAAATATAGAGGTTATGTAGTTTGCGGTTGTTTAAACGCAATGTTTACTTTCTCTTTTTTTTTTAATTGCCTGATGATAACTATTAATAAATTACGAATCTTAAATGCTAAACGTATTCGGTAGGAAGACATATTGGTTTATAAATCCATTTACACATGCACATCTATTTTATCGCATTGTGGAGATTAACGTTACACTAAGAGGGAATATACACATACTACAATACTATAAAGATTTAGATGGCTGAAATATTTACAATAATACAATCAACACTGCAATAAGATACTCAAAAATAAACTAACTCTGCTCTAATTTTAAGTTCAAAGCCATTTGAAGTTACTACAGGGTGGAAGGTTACAGTTCACTGATAACTATATTATGAAGCAGACTAACACTATTTTAAAAAGTGAATCGGTCTCTTGAGTTTCAGATGGATACATTAAACCAAAATTAGTCTCAACTTTAAAAATAATCTTAATTCAAAATGAACATGATCTCTCTGTATTTAATAGATAAACTTCATATCCTGTACTTGAACTCTGAAAACCAAACCATGCTGTTCACCTTACGACCTTTTTAACACCACTACTAGCCTATAATCTTGTAGATAGTAGATCAAACAACGTACAAAGAATAAACAAGGAACACACATCAGGTTTAATGGAGGTACGGTGCTCTTGGAAAATTGTAATGATGAAATTATTTTTGAAATACATTCCATACTATGAACGAGTAAGTATTTCTATCGTCGAACCAAACACACATACATACATATATATATATATATATATACACACACACACACACAATATATATATACTAAGAGCCAGGTAATTCATAAACCTATTTATGTATATCATACATTGTCCCTTTACAGAACGACTACATTCTATGTACAATACTGTCCTGTCATCTAAAGGAGCCACAATTGAGCTTTTACGATATAATGGATTTATTTGGCTGACTTTCTGTCTCTTACATTTGACAACTAGAATTGGTAACTCTTTTATTACTTTTAAATGGAAGATTTTTTTAAATGATGTCAACTAATTTCTGCTATAAATATCTTACAATTAACACATTTGTAAACTTTTTTCTTTTTTGTTTATATTCAGTTTATAGTCTCTATTTCTCACTGCTGAGAAGGTCAACCTCAATATAAACATAAACAAATGTCCATTAGTGAAATTAGGTCAACCTTTTTCCATTCTTCCTACAATTCATTTATCACATATGTAAATATATTCTAACTAGCTGTTAACCGGTAGTTTTTAAAATGAAATAATTCCTTCCTTCAGCTCAATAGTTTAAATTTACGTAATTATACTTTTATTATAGTTCGTTCGCGGCAAAGAATAAAGAAATGATAACAATTCTCTGGTGAAACAGTTACGAAAATTTGATTGATCGCGTATCTTCACATCTTCCTTTCAAAGCAACGGGAGAGAAACTAATACCAATATTAAATAAAATAAAAAAAAATGTTTATAGAGAAGTAAATTATGAATGCTTAAGGTGGCATATATAACTTTTCATTAACTAAAAAGTGTTTCTGCAAAGGAAATGAAAGATTGATAACTGTAATCAGAAAACTTCTTCTTCCAGATGTTTACATCAACTACTTACGTTCTCCACACTAAACGATTGATTATTCAGGTTTGTATTTTGTCCTTATAATATGAGGAACACAATATAAAGCGAATGGTTATTGGGAAACCTTTGGGTCACGGTAAAAAAACACTCTGGTTTTAGAACTAAACAAGCGAAAATCCAAATAGAACCAACTACTTTAAAGATAATTAGTTTTACCTGATTTCATGGCTCTCATGAGCGTAGTGGAGGGGTGATGGCAGGTGAGGGCCGCTGCTCCCACCCTAGGGCCAGGAAATAATAAAAGTATGTATTTAATAATATAAAAAATGGAAATATTTAACGAAAAATAAAAATGCACAATTTATCAAAAACCCTAGGGCTGATAATTGAAACTGAAAGTTTTGTTGAAGTTAACTTAAATAATCCAAGTTAGGAAAACAAATAAGCGTTATTTCTCTAACCATACTTTTATAATAACGAATACGAACAAATACGAGGAGTGAAAACCATTATTTCGGTCTAATTCTTGTTATTACATTTATCAATCAACACTATTCCAGTGGTTGATTTACTGAGGATTTTTGAAAATGTTAATTCCTTCATATTATAATATTAACAGATTTTCCTGCTTATTTAAAGTCTAAAAAAGTAATAAATAAATAAATGCTGTTGGCGATATTTTATTCTGAATCAAGGTATTGGGTTAGGAAGAATACTCTTTTCATAGAATTTCATATGACGTAATGTTAACCGCGGTAAAACATTGAATGTTCAGTTCTGTACTTTATTCTTTTTAATATGTGGAATGGATTACGGCGAAAACTTCGTATTCTGGTAAATGATCTTAGGCCTACAGTTTATTAAACCATCTTTTAATAAGTGTTCGTTTTAAAATCATTAAGGAACAAATATTCATTAAGATAAAAGAAAAAAAAGGACAATAAATAAAGCGAAGGTGAATAAAGAAAGAGAATTATTCATTAGTTGTTATGAATGAAAATGAAAGTAGAAATTCCGTTAGAAGGGCCCACCCAGCTGTGGGCCTTTTTTTCGCCACTTCTAAGGTCATTCACCTTTATACATGCCTGCACCAGCCTGCCTGATCATAGGTATGATATCTACGTCCTAAAATATTTTATAATAACAAAATACACACACGCACTGCCATTTCTCACACTGACTTTCTCTTACTGCCATTTGCTTATGCTCGATAGGAGAATCTAAACTTAATGAAACAACTTTTTTGGGGGGGAAGCGTAACCTTTCAGCCCCCCTCTACAATCAATTTTTTTCGGGAAAAAAGTACAAACAAAAGTGACAGGTATGTATAGTTAGTGTACCAGGTTCAATGAATCCCGACTTTATGGAGAATACTGGGAAAAAAAAAGTTCAGTAAAATTACAGTTCCAGTCAACCGACATTTCTACAAACGCGTAATTTTTACCATACCTTTAATTAGATTTATAATATTATACAGATGGTAGAATCGTAAAATAAACTAAAAATAATATGTATAGTAGATGCAGTAAAAAAATAAAAAATAATAATGTATATTGGGTTAAGAAAATGTCGTTTAGGTGTTACAGATTTCAGCATCCGATATCAAGTTTTCAACGGAAATACTTGTTTTGAGGTCCCCTGAATCCTGAAAAGTGGTTTTTAGGAATTGGTCTATTGTATACGTGTATGTTGTCAGCATAATTCATAAATGGAAAATCGCAAAAAGTTTAAACTTGATATTTCATTTAAGTTTTAGCTGGGGGGGGGGACTAGTAAGGTTTTGGTAAAAAAATTGGTCAACCGGAAGTACTACTTTACTGAATGGATTATTTATTTATTTTTTGTGATTTTCTGAGAACATGGCTCCAACCAATTTTCTTTAAACTTTGTATACCTGTATACTACATTTAGGACTATGATTTTTATTTGAAATATCTTTGGGGAAAAATACAGAAAAAGGGTATTTTTCTCTCAAGAATTTTAGAGGGATCCTGGGGGAACTGGAAGATCACGCTTACCTCAAAAAAAAGAAGTCGTTTTATTAAGTTCAGATTCTCTCACTAATATAACACTGAAGACAATTAAAAACATGTAGTAAAAATTATAGGTTTGAAGAAAATTAAGTCCATCATCATAACTACGTAAATTGCAAGTAAAAGAAAGTTGCGTGACTGTATCACACCATTTTTTTTTTACTTTTAGCCTATAAATGGATGGATCAATATTTGTTCCAAATTAAAAAGATTTGATACTTATCTAATGTTCAGAGGGTGATCTTTAATGCATGGCACAGTGGAAAGGCGAAAGCAGTATCGGGGTGATGGCCTTCACTGATTGTTCGGCCAGAGCAATTGACATGATATACATTCATACTTAATGCATTGTAGTAGATCAGTTAAAAAGTAATTGCAGTTAACAGAGATTGATGTGTTCCTTTTTAAATAAATTGTATCAATCCTTAAATGCTGTCTATTAAGGAACTTACTGTCTTCAAATCAGATTTCTGAAAGTGAGGTACATGTGGGGGAATTGGCCCAGAAATAAGTCTGTCTCCACTGTGGACTGCCTAAGCAGTTTGATGTGGACAGTTTACAAAGCCAGCTTTGGACAATCCTGGACCAATTCGCTTCTCTTGCTTCGATCGAGACCTCTTGTTCCCATTTTAACCTAGGCCTACCTTGTTTTATACACTTTTAAGGGCATTTCGGATGGTTCCAATCATAGCAGATATCCAAATCAACCTAGGGTAATTCTGCTCATCGTCTCAATGACGGAAAAACCGCTTACGTCGAGGTTTGAAACTGATGGTTATGTTTTTTTAGACCGGTTTTTTTCTTGGTTTGCATTCAATTTTTCTGCGGAATCTCTCTGACGACCATCTGTACGTTCGATTTATGGGTCCATGATTCCCGAGGAATATGTTAGCTTTTGTAGAAAAGTTGTCTTATCGTATATACACGCTATATGCGTGGAGTCAATACAAATCAAACACAGAAAGTTCAAAATATACATGTAGTTCATTTAAATACTTCCAAGGAATGTCCTTCGAAGTCCTTTGGAAATACAGCTTTTGCCTCACTTTTTTGATTAATAGACAACTTTCTGAAGCCAATTTTTGCAAAATTTACTAAAAATGATAAACTTAGACGAAAACGTTTAAACAGGATTTTTTTGTGTGCTTTTTAACAGAAATCCAGACTTTGCGCCCAATATGGGGATGCTTAAAACGGTCAACGATTGGGACCGACTTTGCAAGCTAATTGAAAGAGTCAGGCATCCATAATACCATCTCAATTTCTTAATAAAACTTCGTTAGTATGATAATACTAATAGATATATTTAATTAAATCCTCTTTGTATACTATATCAACTTACAAGTATATAAATAAATACAAACTATAATCTACTAGTATAATATTACGGATATATTGATAGTTGCATTACACGTACATTATATAAGTCTTCTTGATCTGCCTGAACAAGTTTCTATTTCAGACAATTTTCTGTACATTTTCTTCCCGGATACAGCAGAAGTAATAAGATATTATTTTGTTTGAAAATGGATACTTCTAATGTTTCCTCATTCTTAAGTTTTCTTAATGTCCTTGGACAGTTTCTAAATCAATATATGCATGAATGCAAATTGAAGGTTTCTTTAAATGATTAGCTTGCATTTTGAAGTAGTTTAGGTTAGCATATCATCCTACGCCATGACTTTGGTTATTCAGCCATTCCTACGTTGCGCAGCCCCAGTACAAATAGGCTACGCTGGTGACTGATGTTGTTCGTTTAGTTGGATATCCAGGGGGCACGTGAGAACAATCTCGGACGCGAACAACTTCACCCCGTTCACACATTCCGTGTTGGTCTAGTAACTAGCGCACTAGCCTCTGGTGCAAGAATTCCGGGTTCGATTCCCGTGAGGGAAAAAGTTGGTGTTCACCTAGCATCGTGTGAAAAAATGGGAAGTTACAGACCTAGCGCACCTAGGTAGCGAAGATCAGAACTAGACGTCCCGCTTATATCAAGAAGTGTGACCTCAGGCATAACTAACCTCTAACAGCGGTAAGAAACAGTAAATGTACTTATTATTTTCTGTTACTGCTTAAGATCGATCAGTAATTGATCTTATTGGCAAATTTTTGAAATTGAATTTTTCCTCAGACATACATGTTTTGAGGTCCTCTTAGTTCGAAAAGAATCTTGTGTACAAATAGTTGCATAATTTTCCCCTACTACAATTTTTCTCCAATTAACACAATTTATTTAACAAAATTTCTTTAAAAATTGCAATATTTAATACAATATTTAGTTGGGCTAGCATACAAAAAAAAAGGTAGTAAAATTTATACTTGTATACCTGAACGGATTCATGTGGAACACCCCCTCTCTCTCAGCCAAAAAAGCTTATGCAAAATTAAATTTAAACCTAACTGACTGGCCTCCAAAACCTTTTTAAAATAAATTTTTTTCAGAAAAATGTTTCAAATAAATTAAACAAGCAAAAAATTAGATAGCTGGGGCCAAAGCAGATATTCGACGTTTCAGACACCTTTGGTGTCCTTCCTCAGGAACTGTTAAGGGCGAATGGAGAGTAAAAAGTGCTTGTTTCAAATAATTGTTTTATAATAGTTTTTACCGTATAGAGAAAGCTTCAAATATATATTTCTACGGAGAACACAATTTAAAAAATCTGGTGTGAAACACTCACACAACTTTCTCTTACTCCTGCTCTCAAAATTATAATTGACAAATTTTATAGTTTGTGTACCAAATTTAATGAAATTCGTGGAAAACTGAAAAAACTGTTCAGTAAAAGCGCACTTCCGGTTTACTAATTTTCTTAAACTCGGATTTTGGCCATCTATTTATTTCTAATTAATTCTGTTTGGATGATAGAATTGTATAATCAACTATGATAGCACTTTAGAGAAAAACATAACCCCACCCTCCCAAAAAGTGCCCTTAAATGAATTTTCCCAGAGTAAATGTTTTAAATAAAAGTTGTAGATCTTTGCATGTTTAGTTTATATACGAAGTTTCAAGAAAATCGTCTGAGCCATTTTTGAGAAAATTGCGAAAAAGTGAATAATAAATCATTTATTAAAGCGGTAATGTAAACGCACTTCCGGTTATCCGATTTTGTTTAAACTCGGAATTTCAACAATATATTTAATTATAATTAACATTATTTAGTTGTCAGAATTGTCTAATAAACTGAAATAGCACATTAGATGGAAACCTAACCCCGCCCCGCCCCCAAAAGTGCCCTTAAATGCATTTTTCCGGTGAAATACTTCAAATAAAAGTTGCAGCTCTTTGTATGTATGGTTGATGTTCCAAGTTTTAAAGAAAATCGTTGGAGCCATTTTTGAGAAAGTTGCAAAAAAGTAAATAATCCAACTAGTAAAGTGGTACTTCCGTTGAGGAGTTTTGACAGATAACATACTGTCAGATCCCAATGTGATATCTAAACGGAATATCAAGTTTCAACTTTCTACGGTTTTTCGTTTTTGCGCTATGCTGTTCACATACATTCACACACACACTCACACACACACACAGACCATTTGCTAAAAACCACTTTTTTGGACTCAGGGACCTCAAAACGAATATTTCCGGTGAAAACTCGATATTGAAAATTTGACACGATTACAATACTTCCTCTTACTAGGAGTAAGAGAAAGTAAAAACACGATTAGTATCGTAAATTATCGTAATTTAGTAATTGCTAAATTAAGACACTCACCAGTAATTTGTCCTTCCAAATTTGAAATTGGCGCGCCTCACTACAAACATTTTTCTTATCCCTCCCACTTTTTTTTAAAAAAAAACTCTCTTCATTTCAATCTCACCGTTCTCAACGTACACTTCTCTCCTACCCTAAAGCTATCTTTTACCTTTTTTATTTTCTCTTATTGTTAATATCATTTCATTTAATTAACTGTCACTACTGCGTTGTAATTCTTGTTTTTAATATCTTATGCTCAATCTATTCTGTCAATATTTCTTTAATTTAAATGTTTCTTTCATATATTATAAATCTATGCACTACAATAATGTACCTTTTCTCCAATAAATTTTGCAGTACTCCTGAAGAAAGACGCCAATGGTATACGAAAGGTAGAGCAAAGAATGGTTTTTTCTTTAAAAAACACTGGCCATTGCCATATAATCATCTCATCAAAACTATTATCCTTTTTCTTACAGCTGTTAGATAAAGTAATAAATGTTCTTATTTATTACTTTGAAAGTAGAATCATTTTTTTTTAAATGGGAGCTTTAATAATGTTCAAAGAATGTTAAGAAGAGATGAACACTTATTTAAAAAAGTAAAAAAATAAATAAACTATAAGTTGTTTTTGTTCAGAACTGTAATGATTATTACCTCGTTTACTACAATATAAATACTGGTTAAAAAAACTATAGAGGCATACATAAATATGTTTTATGTTTATGTACATTTTGTGATGGAATACATTTTGTATGTATACACAGGGCCGTTAACAGTGAAACTATTTTATGTATATAATGTTATTATTACTAGAATAGTGACTCACAGAGCTGAGTTTGATTTATTGCCACCTCTCTCCGGGCACGGCCATGTAAAATACAAAACTGACAACTACTCCACATTTTTTATTGTTCTAGAATTTTGTGCTTTTTAAGTACAATTTATTTTTATTACATTTTCTTGTAAGGAAGGTTATTTTTACTAGGTTATGTTTCTATAGTGGCGCCTTCATTTGTTTATAGTATCTTTTTTTGTTTTTGTTTATATGTATATAAATAATTTTTGATATATTTGTTTATATTTGGTTAGTTTATTTAGGAAGTGAGATTTAGGTTTTTTTAAACAATCGGTGGGTGGCTTTTAAATACTATTTCAAATTCAGGATTTTGGAACAAATTGTACAACTGTTTCTGGCGTTTTGTAGTAGTAATCATGTAGGAAGTATTGTAATCGTGTCAAATTATCGATATCAAGTTTTCACCGGAAATATCCGTTTTGAGGTCCCCTGAGTCCAAAAAAGGGGTTTTTAGCAAATGGTCTGTGTCTGTGTGTGTATGTATGTATGTATGTGAACAGCATAGCTCAAAAACGAAAAACCGTAGAAAGTTGAAACTTGATATTCCGTTTAAGTATCACCGTGGGATCTGACACTATGTTATCTGTAAAAATTTCTCAATCGGAAGTACCACTTTACTAGTTGGGTTTTTTACTTTTTTGGAATTTTCTCAAAAATG
>JAAEAF010009814.1:10405-24293 GCA_011037195.1 Triatoma infestans
GTAATGGCAACTATTGTTTTTTAAATAATTATATTTACAATTTTAATTTTGAAATCATTCATAAGCATTATTTATTCATTAAGCGCAAAAGATCCTTAGGCTTCATGCGGCCAGCAAAATAATAAAAATATATCATTCAGTTTTTTGATGACTATTTACTTGCAAAATTTTAATTAAGGGTGCCTTAGTTGTCTCTATTGTTATATATTTCTAAAGATAATGTTTTTCTTAGCGCTGAGAAAATAGGAGAGTTTAAAAGGAAATGCTCCAGCTCCCACGTATTGCAAAGATCATACATAATGATTTAGCGTCAATAGAATAAGGATGAGCTTTTATATGAAACCTGATTTTGTCAGTCTAGTCTGATTCGGACTTTCTGAATAGGAGCATTCAGTTCAGAGTAGTCCTCACCGGACCCTAGACCGTTGACACATCTTAATAAAGCATTGAATTTAAATTATAAACTCTCTCACTGTCACACACGAAAGACTATTTATAGCCGAACGCTCTAACAATGCCCTCTATTCTGAACCAGAGAGTGATTACCTTATCCCAGATATAATTCCACACCTATTTTGAACCAGCATTAAGTGTAATTGCAAAGCCCAGTCTTTACTTTGTAATTATAATGGGTATGATGAAGGAGAGAAAATGGTTGGGTTTAGATTAATAAACTAGATATGGCTGAACCACTGTATAATGAAAAAGGTGACACTGACTGTCTGGACTTTACACTAAAATGGTAGAGTATGGTAGAAATGGTAAAGAGTAAGGTAGATGACACATTGTGACTGGCGAGTGAACTCTGCTATATATCTCTCTTATATCTTCCGTCGCTGTATTTAAGCAGTTTCTTCCACTCTAAGTCCGAGAGAGTGGGCCTGTCATTTTGTCTCTCTCTCTCTCTCTCTCTCTCTGCTATGGATCCCTCTTATAGGATCCTATTACAGTAATAAAAAGAAATATTGAAAAACATTTAAGTTTCTGGCTTGAGATCTCGTCATTGGTTTGCTAGAAACCGATGTTTTCGCCCATATTGCAATGAGCCTCTTCAGGCTCACCTTGAAAGCTAATGCATGATTTGCTCCATTCGAATTTTTAAAGAAACGAGTAGTAGACGATTTTTAAAGAAAAATCACGAAGTAAAAAAAAAAAAAAAAATCAGTAAAATCACAGTTTAGGTTGATGGATTTTTGTCACAACTTAATGCAATGATGACACCCCACAAAGGAATATCAAGATTGATTACCCTAAGATTTTTCGTTACAAAGATATTTTCTATTTTGTCCACATAAAGGCTCATTCACACACAATATACATATTATACAGACCATTTTATTTGTTCATAATCAGAGATTTCAAAATAAGTATTTTGAAAATCAAAAATTCCACACGATGGAATTACTTCGTCTTATTGAACAGCTAGAGACAGTAAATAAAGTGCTTGCTGATCAATTGGAATAGTTGCCGCTTAGGGCGCTAGTGTTCACTCTAATAGACATTTCATTAGTGCCATACAGAAAATATTTAAATTAATTTGATATTTCTAATTAAAAAAATTAGATTGATAAAATATTTATATTTCAAAATTTAAAATTAACACATTTTTATCAAGCTTATGTAGTAGAAATTTAAAATGAATTATGCGCCTTCAATATTAATTCAGTTACCAAACTTATTAAGAGAAACCTTAGTAATATTGTTAACCCTAGTTAACACTGGTGTTTAAAAGTTCACAAAACCTCTTTGACCTGTCAATGTCCAGTTAATATTTTGTTTGTAACGACATCATTTTCACTCTTAAAATATTATTTTGTTTATTTAACAACATGCTTTTGTTAAAATTTATTATATTTTATAATGAGATATTTATATGGCAATGGCCGAGGACCTCTTCAAGGAAAAAAGACTTCATTGTTGCTCCACGTTTTGGGAGACTTTCTGGTGCCCTCCTTCAGGAGCCCTACAAAATATATTAAAGAAAAGATACATTATTGTAGTCAAGAAAAAGTGCACAGATTTGTAACAAATAAAAGAAAAGTTTAAATTAAAGAAATATTAACAGAACAGCATAAGATATTAAAAACAAGAAATTGTAACACAGAAGTGATAGTTAATTAAATGAAACTATATTAACAATAAGAGAAAATAAAAAAAATAAAGATACCCTTTAGGATAGGAGAGGAGTGTACGTTGAGAACGTTGAAATTGAAATGAAGCGAGAATATTTTCAAATTTAAAAAAAAAAAACAAATCTGTTAAAAGATGGGAGGGATAAGAAAAATATTTATAGTGAGACGCGGCAATTTCAAATTTAGAAGAACAAATTACCGACGAGTATCTTTGTTTTAGCGTTAGAAAAATATTGTTGTAAGTTGAAGTTATGATTTCTTTGTTTTTTTTTAAAAAATTGATAGAATTCGGATGGAAGTGAATTTGTAAGGATTTGGATAGAAGACGTTTAGAATGGTTGGCGTAAGTGGTTGAAATGGAAGGAGAATGAATAAATCCATGGTATGACTAAATGTCAGAACATGTTTAGAGAGAGCAGTGCTGTCAATTTTTTTGTTAATAATGTCTAGTTCATGTTGTCTGAGTCTTTTTTTGTAAAAACTGTTTGGATTCACCTATGAATTTAGTTTGTTATTGTAATGACATGGAAAGTCATACCAATGTCAAAGTGGTTCCAGCCAGCTGCTATCTTAACAAAAGATGGCAGTAATAAAAGAGCAATTTATAACCAGCGATCTAGCAGGCCGCCGTCTTCAAGGCAATGTCGGCCAAACAAACAACAAAGCCCTTTTCAATACTTACATCAAAGCAAGCACCGATAAGGTTCGCCACTGACCTAAATAAGGTCAGCAAACTACGAAGGTCGCACAAGGTCGATGTCTTGGTGTGAGTGTGGCCAACACCGATATATAAACTCTATCATATACAACGAGAGGATTATATCTTATACGACGATTCGAGCACGTCCATATACACGAGCAGCAGTTTACGCGACTATCACAGTTTCATTTAAACTTATTATCTTTTAGTAGTGCATCTTAGTTCGTTTATTTTATCATTCTATTTTATTACTTATTTATCTTCTATTTATTCCTAAGTATTTTGCTAGTTATTAGTTACCATTTATACGTTAAAATTATTGTATTATAGTAGTAGGGTTTTTATGAAGAAAGAACCAAAATTTGCAGCCAGAAACCTTCTTTTATATTATTATGTTCTTATTTGAGATACATTCGTCGTATTTTTACTTTAACGTTTCGGCACAGTTTCGTGCCATTTTCAAAAAGATTTTGAAAAACATTAATGCTTTACAAATGTCTGCAAATATAAAATAAAAAATATTACAATGGTATTTGATGAATATAGTATACAATTATGTGATATACAGAAAAAGAAAAAACAATATATATATCCACAAATTTGCTCACCTCAATGGTAATTGATGATTATATAAAATTATATACACTGCGCATACACTTGGTGGTGTTTTTTGTCGTATTTTGAGAATTTGAAAAAGTATTGTTCAAAATAATTGCCCGAGAATTATCAATTATTTTTTCTTTTAGATTTTTCTATCATTTGTATTCCTGTTTTTTTTTTTTGTGTTTTTGAAATGTTAGTATTAGTGATTGATGTTGAGAGATGATTTCAGATGAATTTTTAGACCGAAAGACACGTGCTGTTGTTTGAAAATATTATCTTGGGCAGAAATTGGCAATTTTGCTGGCTGTTTTATTAATTTATCTGTGCAGTGCAAAAACATTGATTAATTATTGATTAATGGAGTATGAAATGTATAAAAATATGGTTTGAGATTTTATTTTATTACTTACAGTTTTTGAGTTAAGACCCTGGCAGGCAGCCATTTTTTGGGTAACTGACGGTTTTTGTGGAAGGGGGGTGAGATGTTTGAGAAACTGAGATCTTGTTTTTTATAAAAAAAAATTATTTTTTATATTTGATGTTTTACTTTATGTTGCTGGTTTTTATTATGAATTTTACTAATTTATGTGAAAGGTTTTTTATTTAATGTGTGTAAGTTAATTTGGTCAGTGAAAGAGTGTGCAATACTGTTGGCTGTGATTATTAGAAAAGAATATGATGAAGATGAAGGTTTTGTTGTAGCAGGTGTTGTTAAGTTGGTTATAGTTATATATATGGTTTGAGACAGGTTAGTAGAATTGAGTATTTTGCTATTTGTGCATATTCTTTTCTATCGTTTATTATATTGTTAATTTCCAAAAAGATATGTATTGATTCTAATAATTTGCATTTATTAAGATTTTTTTCTGTGTCAATGACTTTGGCATTATTGAAATCATAATTATGTTTTGTTATTTTATAATGTTTGGATAATGCTGTTTCTGAACTGTGATTATATTTTAATGACTGTTTGTGTTGTTCTATTCTGAATTTAAGCTGGTTTTTGGTGTGTCCCAAATAATACAAACCGCATTCACATTGAAGTGAGTAGACTATTTCTTTTTTATTGGAAGCAACTATCTTGTCTTTATGGTTCGGTAGATACAAAAAGATCTATTTGAATTATTGATATTTTACATTCAATTATCTATTATTTTGTTTCAAGAATTATCTATTCTTTTTTCCTAAGAAAATTTACTTGAATATATGAAACCATAAAGTGTGAGTGTAACAGAAACGTTGAAGTGAACTCTTTACACGAACTTGGGTGAATTTGTTCTGACGATGGATGAAAATCCAAAACCGGTCAGGAACAAAAGGAATATGCATGCTACGACGGATAAAATATCAGATGTTATCCAGCATTTCGGATGCTGACCCATCCACATATTAAAAAATTTATTTTATTTGGGGTTTCTGGGAAAATCGGGTTGACCGGAAGTGCAACTTTCAGAATAGGTTATTTTTTTTTTTTAATTTTCTGCGATTTACATCCTGTAACACTGGCGGGTTTCATTAAACTTAGTATACTATATATAAACTGTCCTAACTCTTTTGTTGCCATAATTTTTTCGGAGTAAATTTATTTAAGGGGGTTTTGAGGGTGGAGGAGGATTATGCTTTCCACGAAAAAGTTTTCTATAAAGTTTCGAAAAATTCAATAAACAAGGTGTTTCAGAATTGCACGGCACTGTTTTAGATATGTGTTCTATTGCAAAAAATAAACATAAAAGTTCATATACACATATGTTTTAAATCAATTTATTACAAATAGATATTTATTTAACAACACAATAATTCAGAGAAACTGTTCAAACTGGCCACCGTTTTGTTAAATGCAGCATTCAGCACGACGAATCCATGCTTCTTTTGGCATTTCTTATAGGATCAGGTCGATGTTTAATAGTTCTACGATCCGATTTCTTAGCTCATACTTGCATGCCAATAGACGTAGAATAAACCATAGACTTCATCCAGCATCACAGCGTTAGATCGGGAGACCGTGGTGGCCATTTAACAGGTCCGTTTCGACCAACCCATTGGTTATGTTGCGTATAAAAAATCTGTCACAATATGAGAATAGTGAGCTGGAGCACCGTCATGCATAAACTAAAACCTCTGGCTATTGGCAAACGGAATATCTTCTAGAAGCTTATAAAGATTATTTTGCAAAAAATGCAAGTATGATATTTCTAAAAACCTAGGTGGCAAAAAGAAAGAGGCCGATTAGATTATCGCCAAGAAGATCACATCAGACAGTTAATGAATAGGTATGTTGGTAATGTGTAGTAGCAGTCGTATGAGGGTTTTCTTCGTCCCAATTATGGGTGTTTCGAAAATTAGTAATCCCATTTCTTGTAAAGCAAGATTTATCGGTAACCAGCAGCCAGCGTAGGAAGTAAGGATCTTGTGTGTATTGTTGAATTAACCACTGGGAGAAATTTCTGCGCCTGCTATATAATCTTGTGGTAACAAATCATGTACAGGCGTAATATGAAATGGATGGAATTGTTGTTCGCGCAATGTTCGCCATACACTGGTAGAGGAAACATCGAAACGAAGTGATAATCTTCTGGTGCTAGTACTAGGAGATAATTGGAACTTCTTCCAGTATTTCTTCTTCAACGTTTGCAGTTCGTCGAAAACTTTGCCGACCGGCGTTTTACTCGTATAGGCTTTAGTGTAATGAGGACGTCATTCAATGGCTTCAAACGGCTTCAAACATTTTACGATTTGTATTATTCGGTTAGGAAATTTTTTATAATATCTTCGAAGCAACACCATTTTTATGTACCTCACCATAAGTTAAAAAAGTATGTCTGTTTGTTCTGAAAAAGTGAACAAATTTGTGATGTCTCCCATGATAATATACAAAATACTATCTCACAGTGTTCACTCACACGCACAGATCTTACACAGTGTTTAATACTAAGTGTCACACAAATAAACGATATGCATTTGTTAGTATTATAATTTTGGACTTCTGACAAATAAATCTTTAACTTTCAATATCTCTGTAATAAATTGATTTAAAACATATGTGTATATAAACTTTTGTTTATTTTTTTGCTTCAGAACACATACCTAAAAATAGTGCCATGCAATTTTGTAACACCCGGTATAGTCAGGAGTATTTATTTATTTATTTATTTATTTATTTATTGTAATTCGGGTGCCTAATAGCGCGGGACCTAAGCCTATGTGGCCTTTATTCCCCCGATACCCCCCCTATCCCCTTAATTAATCTCCCCCGGTAGCTTACCGGTTAGTCTACAGTATCCCAAGATATCCCTAAACTCCAGCTCGCGCAGGCAATCCTGCGAGAGTGATGCCCTCCCAAATACACGAAACCTAGTTCCAGCGAAACGGGGACACTGACAAAGGTAGTGAGTGGTACACCGTTTCCCTGACTCCGTCGTCGCAGTTCTGACAAATGGAACTGGACGTCCTCCCTATATTAAACAAGTGACTGGACACCCAAGCGTGTCCAGTCACTATCCCTATTAGGGTCCTCAAACCCGTCCTACTAAGGGACAGGAGATACTCCGAAGTTCCCTGCCTACTTGTCTTTATAAATCTTTTGGCTTGGAGGCACCCCTGCGTGTCCCCCCAGCGTTTCTCCAAAACTTTCGTCTCCCAAAGTCTAATCTGTTTGTCACGAAACGTCTTTGTGACAGCCAGGGCTGGTTCAGGACCGCAAAATGGTTGAGATGATCCCTCCCTAGCCAACTGGTCTGCCCTCTCATTCCCCTCTATTCCCGCGTGTCCGGGTATCCAATAGAGGCGCACCGTACCCCTCCGAGCTAAAGCATTGAGTTTTCTCCGACATTCTCCCACTAATTTCGAACTCCACCAAGGCTCACTCAAAGCCCTTAGTGCGGCCTGGCTAACCGAGAAAATCTGCACTTCCTTGAACTCTCCCTGCCACTCTCCCACCAGGCGGCAGCATTCAATAATGCCCACCACCTCAGCCTGGAAAACCGTGGCCAAACCACCCAAGGCCACCGAACTCCCTCTATCCATCTCCTGAAACCATGCTCCCGCCTCCGACAGGCCAGTGCCCTCCTGCCTAGAGCCATCTGAATAGCAGCGAATAATACCGCTGCCCGACTCCGTTGGCCTCGTGAGGTTATCATCCCCTATACTACCAATGGTAATCTCATAATCTCTCTCAAATCCCCATTTCTTGCTCGTCTCATCAAGTTTGGATAGCAGAAATCGGTTCACTCGCCAAATTTCATCCTCGATCTTAGTGTGACCCCCCCCGAAAGGTTCTCACCCATTCTCCCTTGCACCTCATTCTGAGGAACCTTTCATGCCTCCCCCATTACCACATACTGAAGAGGGGTTAGCCCCAACAGCATCTCCAATGCCACCGTCGATGTCGTTCTCATCGCGCCAATAATAGCCAAACAGGCCGTGCGCTGCATTCCTAACAGTTTCTTGCTGTTCCATCCCACCAAGGTACCAGACTACCATGCCACTGCGGCATAGAGTATCCTTGGCTTCACCAACTTCTCATAAATCCAGTGGATGCCTCGGGGATTAACTCCCCAGGTCTTACCCACTAATCTCCTACACTGCCAGAAAACCTACTGTCCCTTCTCACATACATACTCAATGTGAGCCCGCCAATTCATTGATGAGGACCCCCAAGTATTTAACGTCTCTGCAAATTTGCACTTCCTTGCCGAAGAGCCTGGGTCTCCTGAGCCCTTCCAGTTTCCTCTTCCTGGTAAAGAGAACTAAGGAGCTTTTGTCCGGATTGACGGACAAGCCATAGGTCCTGCACCACTGCTCCACGTAAGATAACGCCGACTGCATCAAGTCACTCACCACACTCAGATGCCTCCTTGTGATTAAGATTACCCCATCATCGGAGTACATAGTCAGGAGTAAGAGTAATTCAAAAATTTTTTAAACATTTTATGATTATTATTTGAATATGAAATGAAATCAATTATGATCTTAAAACTGAACGGTAATGAAGAGAGAGCTTTATTATAAAAAAAATAAAAAGGCCGGTATCACAAGTTAGAAACGATATGTAGGTGTAATGTAATGGTGTGGAGTTGTGTGTATAGGTAGCTTGTGGCTTGGCGTTTTAGCGAAAGGGGCTTGTGTGTTTGTTTGAGATAGAAGTAATAAGAATTTAAGAACACACTACTGTTTTATAAATAAATATATTCTGTTAAAATAATAACAACTTATTTGGTTTATAAACTTATTTAATTTATAACTGGCACAGATATTTAGAGAGCAATTCCTGAAGTGTCCTGTTTGAAGGTTGATGTGAGACTCTCTTTTTTGAACTGAACTATTTGAAAGCTATGGCAGACTCTATTCTTTGGAATTGCTCTCTCTCTCTCGCGGGGGAATTTTCTTACAAAGGTTTGGCCTAACGGAATTTAGTGTCTTTGTTTTCTTAATAGCAATGACAGATTTAATATACCTGGTTCTAAAATACACACTTTCTGAAGGTAAATTCACAGCACTAAAATAATTATAAAATATTAACAAAAATACAATTTTGGATACTATAAAATATTCAGAAACTTTAAACTATTATTTTCAATTTTGTCCTTCCACTACATTATCCCCCCTCCTGGAGAAATTTTTCGGCACGAAAAATTTGGGAGATAATCTGGAGTTGTAGAGGCTTGGAAGTTATCGAGAGGCGTGTGTGTAACGTCTGCAAGGTGGCCGTGTGTTGTAGGGTGCAGTCATCTTCTTCTGCGGCTAACGCTGCTTGAAGGTGTGAGCGTTGCGTCGTGTTTGAATGTATTCTCAAGCGAACGCTGTGTGAGTGGGTGAACGTTGCTGTGGTGGTAGGCTGATAGGTGAACAGCGAACACTGCTTGGCGAGTGAGAGTGTTGCGGATGAAGAAGTGACTGGCAATGGGTAGACAAGTCGGTACTGTAGGTGTGTATGTAGTTTCTTGAATTAACTCTATATGGACAAAAAAAAAACTCTTAAGTATTTCAAAAATAATTAACAAATAAATAAATACACAAAATACGCAAATAAAAAAAAATATATATATTTAATAAGCGTGCAGGGATGCGCAAGGATGTGAGGATAATAGCAAAGGGTATGAGAAGATGAAGATCTTTTCCTTTTGTAGAAATCTTGTGTTTCTGAAAATAATCATACAGAGTTATACATAAATACATTATTGTTAATTACAATTTCTTAAAGTTAATCATGCAGTTTTCATGCAATCAAATTCATGCGCATGCAATAACATTCATACTCATGCAATCGTGCAGACGACGAAGATTCTTGGATCTGTAAAAGAGAGGTTAAACAAATTTAAATTTCAACAAATATTAGTGTAAAATTATTAAAGCTAAGAGGTAAGATAAAATATCTAGCTTGAGGGGTATGTGCAAGTATTTCGGCCGTTTCTATAGCTATGAGTTCTTTCAACTGTTTTGCGTTTTCTAGATACCTTAAGTTAACAATAACATTAAAAATAACATTAAAATACAAATGATAAACAAGTACAAGAATAATACAAATTATTTAATTTCCTTTTAAGGCAAACTGAAAAAAATATTAATTAATTAGGTAAATACAATATATAAAAAAAATATTAATATCATCTCATCAAAAGTAACTACGAATTCACTTGGTGATCTTGATTTCTGCAAAATAAAATAAATTACAATTATTATTTAAATATACAATGCAATAATTAAAAATATTAAAGCCGGAATAATTTTATGACTCGAAGTACGATAGTTTTCAGTGCTGAAACAAAAATAATATGTAATTATTGCAACAACTTAATTAGATATAAACCTGATACATTTATTGTTACATATAACATTTACATGTGGTGTAGTATGTAAAGTTAAAAAGTGTGATAGATTGAGAATTATTTCAAGAGATTCAATGTATAGTTGTGTATGTATTGTGTGCGCGAGGTGGCACAGAAATTTTAGTTACTAGGAATTTTAGTGAACTTAGCGATTAGTACTAAATTGGTGTGTTTGAGTACTAGTTGACAATTGAATGTTGAATTTAAGTGTTAGATGCGTGCGCTAATTAATGATTGCCCAGTAAGAAAATTTCTACAAGTATTGATTGGAAATCACTTTTTAATTGCGAAGGTATAGATTCGCCAGAAAAATTTGAATTTTTGACATTGTCCGCATGCAAATGAAGGGACGTGATGCCATAATTAGGTATGTTAAGGTTCTTAGGTTAAGAACTGGTGGAAGCAGGTATGATAGCCATGGTCAATCCAGGTGTTCGAGAAAGCGCCTGAAGGCTAACTCGTTTTGGGCTGTATTTGGAAACAATTACGAGCTGTATGTCCAAATGTTGAACAATATTGGCAAGTGGGCCTATTTTGGAGGTGATTGCTAGTTTGGTTACCATTATTATTATTATTATGACTATATTGGGGTCTAACTGAATAAGAGCTAAATCGTGAATTATTTGAATTAACTCGAGGATTATGATTGTTACTATAATATTGACTACTATTATTATTATTATTATTATAGCGATTATTACTATATACTCTGCGATTAAAATTTCTAGGAAAATTAAAATTCTTAGGCATTTTGCCAAAGTTAGTGCGAGGTTTTGGTCTAAATTTGTTGGTGCAATCCACGTCAAAATGTGGACCGGAACAATGGCGACAAGGTCTGTTCTTTATTACATTAAATACTCTACAAGTGGTAGTTGGTTTTAATTGTGGCTTTTGACTTTTATTACGATGCGGGCATTCTCTGTGGAAATGCATTTGTCCACAGTAACGACAAGGAGATGGGGGTGTACGAGAATTGGAATTTTTCGCAGTAACAGCGAAAACTGTAGGGTTTGATTCAGAAGCCTGAACTTCTTTTAGGGCATTGGCATAGGAAAGTGCTTCATCTAATTTTTGAGGAAGCTTCGGTCGCACCTCATTACGAAGCGGTTGAGGAAGTGACTTCAAGAATGCATCAGTGGCCAGTTTATCTAGAATTGCTTGTAAGGCCTCGAGTGGGTTAGCTTGAGCTTTTAAATGAATGGCGGATTGGATATGTCTAATCCTATCCGCGAATGTTTCAGGAGACTCAGTGGGCAGGGACTGAATATTAGTCATCTGTTGTAAGAGGACTAAGGGTGTTTTTTCCTTACGAAATCGGGCCAGAAGTCGCTCAGAAATTAGAGGATACGTTATAGTTGTACCCTGGCGTTGTAATTCCGCTTTCTGGGTGTCATAAAATATTTTTGCAGAACCTGAGAGTCTAAGTGCTAATATTTCTAATTTGGCAGCGTCGTCCCAGCCAGAAAGACTAGCACAATGGCTAATTTGGTCTAGGAAATCGGACACTTTGGCTGAATTTTCGCCATCGAAGGTAGGTAAGCTATTGATTAATTGCAAATTCCTTAAGGGATTAGGTTGATTATTAATTGGAGGATTTGCTAATTGCTGCTGAGCAAGTAAATATTCTACAGCGGCGTCGATTTTCATGTTTTGTCCGTTAATTTTATACATTTTGGAAATACAAATTCACACGGGATAAGGGTGCAAATACAAAAATTGAAAAATGAAATTCAATAAAAATTCAATTATGGGAAATATTTAGATACTTCCGTTGAGAAACTAATTTAAAGTTAATAAAATTATCTGATGGATAATTAGTTTAATTATTAAATTGGAAATTTTACGTACTTGTAAATTTGTGGATTCTTGTTGAAAATATCCCAAACAGCTGGCACCAATGTAATGTGATTGGTGATGTTTGTAGTAGTTGGTTGTGGCGTGACGTTTTAGCGAAAAGGCTTGTGTGTTTGTTTGAGATAGAAGTAATAAGAATTTAAGAACACACTACTGTTTTATAAATAAATATATTCTGTTAAAATAATAACAACTTATTTGGTTTATAAACTTATTTAATTTATAACTGGCACTGATATTTAGAGAGCGATTCCTGAAGCGTCCTGTCTGAAGGTTGATGTGAGACTCTCTTTTTTGAACTGAACTATTTGAAAGCTATGGCAGACTCTATTCTTTGGAATTGCTCTCTCTCTCTCGCGGGGGAATTTTCTTACAAAGGTTTGGCCTAACGGAATTTAGTGTCTTTGTTTTCTCAATAGCAATGACAGATTTAATATACCTGGTTCTAAAATACACACTTTCTGAAGGTAAATTCACAGCACTAAAATAATTATAAAATATTAACAAAAATACAATTTTGGATACTATAAAATATTCAGAAACTTTAAACTATTATTTTTCAATTTTGCCCTTCCACTACATAGGTAAATATTCAAGGAGGTTCAACTTTCTTTTCTTTTCTTTTCTTTGTACTACAAAGGTAGAGTTTTGTTAAAGCACTTTAATACTTTCTTGGAGTTGCCTACACACAAACATGAGGCCCGTTCATGCACGATGAGCATATATACACCCTATTCAGTTTGTAGCCCGAATGCGTGCTAGTCCTTAGGACCTATTGTGCACACAGTTCCTAAGAAGCTCCCAGACTGAGATCATAAATTTATTTTTCAACTCGATATTGTAACTCTATGTTGACTTTTCTTGATAAAAATATAAATATATACCGTGACATTTTTTTGCAAGCTGTAAAAACATTGTTCACTGAATGATCTTTATCATTTTACTTTTTCATCCCCAGGGATTAATATAATGTTTCAGTTAAATAAACTAAAAAAATTTTTAATGTTTTTTTTCTCTGTTAGACTTATATTCTCATATGCATCCATGGTTACCAGATTTTTTATAGATAAATACGTTTCTTATAGCGTGCGAAAATAGAAGATATAATAATATACTGAATCGGAAGTAATAATGTTATTTGTAAATGATATGTAAGAGAAGAGACAATTATTTTGACAGAAAGATAGTATATAAAACTGCACTAAAGATAATATATTCCGCAACTGCCGCGAAGATGTTGTAAGCGGAAGCAAGAGCGTTGGCGCTGGGCTGCAATGAAGTGACGTAAAGAGACTGGTGTAAATGAGGCGTGTGAAAGTTACTATATGTATGAGTGATGAGGGAGTGCACACGAAAGATGTCAATGATCAGATGAATCTGTTAGATGGCTGATCGGCCAGGGGGTACCAAAGGAAAACACCAAAAAATTTTTGAGTGTTTTTTTTATTAATAACCCGACGTTTCGGCAAACATTGTTTGCCTTCTTCAGGGGCTAACTATAAAGAAAAATATACATAAAAATATAGCTAGTATTAACAGAACAAAAAAAAAATAAGGCAATAGAACAATAAAAATAAAAAGTAGTAATGGTAAACTAACTAAAACAAAATACAAAGGTAAATACAGATACGTAGTATAGAAAAATTGTAGAAAAGTTACAGACCTTAGAATGGGAAAATTTTGTATGTCTTATCACAACATGTTCAACTATGACTGTGGTTATGAGTGTACTGCCAGTGAAAGATTGAGAAGGAACACCGGTGAGTGGGGGGGGG
>JAAEAF010009815.1:0-44326 GCA_011037195.1 Triatoma infestans
AAAAAAAAAAAGAAGCTTTTGTTGGTAGAATGAAACTGGTGGGGATAAAAAGAAATGGAGGAAAACTTTGGCAGCGAATAAGATGGAACTAACATGATAGGCAAATGGTACAAATAAAAAACATTTTCGTACATGTGCCAATTTATATTCAAGTTGGCAATTCCATGAAACATGGAAATTCATGCCTGTGAATTTTCCAAGAAATTATTCCAAGATATATTTAATATGTTTTTTTTTATTTGTTTGTTTTTCTGCTCCAATTATTCTGCTCCTTCTTCCTTTAGAGATTTTAGTAATTTTATTCTACATAGAGTTAAATGATCTTAAACATATCTTTAATTAAATACAAGTCCAGCTAAAAATATTAAATAAATACACATGTTCGAGCCATTAGTACTCCTTTTAGAAAGCTTTTTGGTTAGTATCAATTATAAATAAGCAAGTACCTGTTACACGCCGAACTATCTAGTGCGGCTTGAATGCGGTTTAACACGCTTACAATTTAAGATCTTCAAAAGAATGATTAACTGGTGGCTCTCTCTTTTAAATATGCCTGATGATAGCTTGACCAAAATCTGCTATCTGCGTCTAATGGATCTCGGAGAAATTTGCACTTTACGTTTTAACTGGACCCTATGCCTACGAAGGTATTTAACAATTATTGGGACGGAGGACATCTGGCTCAGTCAAAGTCCGCATATTCTCAAAAGCCATTATAATAATTTACTGGAAAAGTTTGAGAATCATCTTTTTTTTGTAAAGATGTAGACCTAGCAATAAATTCCAGATACAGTATGTTTATTAGAGATATTTGTTCTTTTAGCCGGGGAGAGTTGTACTTGATCACTAAAGTTGATATAAAAAAAACTTAGAATTATCTCCCAAGTAAGGCTTAGCGGCAAGTATCTATCCCGGATCTATAATAAAAAATTGTATATCCATTTCCAGACTGAGGCTGATTGTCCACTTTGTCACGCGGGTCTAGATACTATTGTTCATGTTTTGCTGCACTGCGAAGTATTTGATTCTCTAAGGCATAAATACATTGAAAAGTATACCAAAGATGTAATAACTGAGAGAGATAAAATTCAACAGCTTCTTAATATCGACGATAATGTTCAAAAGCGTAATCACCTTTATTATTTTATTACAAGAAGTCTTTATTTAAGAAAATTATTGCAATAAGTTTGTAATTATCTAGTTTGCTTTTTCTCTATTCTAATTATATAAATTATTATTATAAATAACTAATTTTAGAATAACTATTCTCTTACTGATTATAATTAGAAATGATTCCAGTCTGATTTAATTATATAGTTTTGTTTTTTTCAATTTTAACGCATACATATATGATATACAGTAATAAAAAACCATTAATTTGTATAATAAGTCTGATAGAATTAATTTTGTAAATTCCATGTATTGTAAGGCCAACTTTTTGTTATGAGAATTGTATTCTTGAGAGCAAATAAATCATTCATTCATTCATTCATTCGTTCATTCATTCATTCAAATAAAAGAAAAATATTCAGTTTTTCTGATCTTAATGAGATTTATGAATAGAAAACATTTAATCAACTTAAATTTCAAGCCAATTAGAAGAATTAGAATTCGATTAGGATTAGAAGATTTATTTGTGAGCATGAGATCTGAAAACCAATTTAACACGATTGGAAAGCGTACATAGTTAAAGTGGGAAGGCCACCATGATTCCTTTTTGCTTGGGTGGTCTCTGTCCTAAACACGTCTGGAAATCTCAAATGTAATCAACAAGTAATCGAACATTGTTTTCACTCGATTAAACAATGTTTTAAAATATACCTCTCAAGATTGGTCGAAAGCTAGCACAAGGGGGGGGGGAGTCACAATTTAATCCGTGACAGATAATGATCTGCCAGATTTCCTCGTTTGGTTAAAAGTAAATCATATTATTCTTTCTAAAGTTTTATAAATCAAAAGAGCACAAAATTGGTGATTATGTGGATGGGTCTGCAATGCTGTTACATCTGGTATTTTATCCGTCGTAGAATGCATATTCATTTTCTTCCTGACCGATTTCGGATTTTCATCCATCGTCAGAGTAAATTAACCAACTCGTGTAGAGAGTTCACTTCAACGTAAATTTCTGTTACACTCACACTTGTTGGTTTTTGGTTGTATATATTTATGTCATAATGTATATCGTTATGATAACCTCCATACATAAATATATACAAACACACGAACTTTCAAGTGTGAGTGAAACAGAAACTTACGTTGAAGTGAACTCTCTACACAACTTGGTGAATTTGCTCTGACGACGGATGAAAATCCGAAACCGTCAATAAGAAAATGAATATACATAAAATTATTATACATGGAACTGTTTTGAGGTGTCACAGATCTTCACATTACCTCTTTAGTAATTAAATCTATTAAGGATTGCTTGGTATTTCATTGTTTAATTGTTATTTTCGAAGGCACTTAAATTCGTTATTAATCAAGATAAATCATTACTCTATTGAAAATTTTATTTTTACTTTCCCTTACTCGTAAGATGAAGGCTTAAAGTTGTCATAGATGAGTTTTCATCACAAATATAATATGTCCGTTGAGGTACTGCCACCGCACCTGATAATAAGGTTAATCATAATTCAATTACGAAAAGTGCGACTTTTCCTGTCAGTTTTTTTGCGATTTTCTCAAAAATAGCTACAACGATTTTACTTTAAACATCATATAATATACACATAAATGCTAATTGCTTTTTATTTCATGCATTGTTCCGGGAAGATTGTATTTTGGGGGTTTCCGAGGGGGAACTACAACGATAAGTGTTCCTCTTAAACTGAATATGTTTCTTATTTACGTTTTTTTTTTTGAATTTTCTTGAAAACTTATGCTCCAATGATTGTTTTGGAATGATTTGGGAATGGTTTCCACAATTTGATCGTCCACATATTAAACACCTAGTGGAGTCGGGGAAGAATGTTTGAATCTTTCTTTAAAGAGGCCCTGCCGCCTAGATTTGAGATGGACATTTCATGTTGTGGTTTTATCAACCACATGATGAGGAATGTTAAGGACATATTTTTGGTTGATTTCAAAACATTATACAATAACTGTTGTGGCAGGAATAGCGGACGGGTATTTTTATTAACGAATTAAATTCATACAATTGATATTTGTAATCGATATATCCCGATGATACAATCAATAAAGCAGTGGTAGATTGAAACTCGCAATGCAATTGGCTGTGTGGCGTCATAGAAGTGGAAATAATATATTCAATTGAGGTCAATGGTTTCTAATCTAGAAACACGGGGCCTCCTAGGAGGTTCAGCACTTAGACCTCAGCTGGGTCCATTGTGCACAACACAATCGCCTTGACCATCGTCAAGAGTAGATAGATAGATAGATAAAAACTTTTATTAATAATAAATACATAATTATCACCTTAACATAAGAAAAGTAATTACTGACATAGCTTAATGGCTGTCCGTCAGGAGTGCTGATTAAATGATATGTTTAAATTATTACTATTTATCTTTAAAATAAATAAGTAATACCATTGTTTTTTATAATAGTAATCAGAAAATAATGAGTTAAAGTAATAGTTAAATTCAGTTATATACATAAATTTTTGCTACATTTACAATAAGATAGAACACAAAATTAACATCACTTTTGAAATGCGCTACCAACATAATCAAATGTCGCGCGTCAACTATTCCACTACCACCACTTGATATATTTTCTCTCTTTTCTTCTTTTCTTGTTTTTTTTTTTTTTTTATTATTTAATTTAAGGCGTACGCAACCATTTCTGAGGTGTTCATTTTGCGCACGTAGCCCTTCTATGCCTGCCGGCCTCCCGGACAGTGTTCTCCCCTACATTAGCAGATAACACTGCGTACCATCAACGGCACAGTGAGCTGTAGGGGCTCCCTAGAAGAAAAATCTAACTTCTAATTGATATATAATAAAAAAGAAAATACAGAAAGAAAAATTTAAACTGAATTTTGAAACAGTCCTTTTAATTCAATAATTAAAATTACTAGTCAAAAATGAACGATACGCTAGAGCATGTTTTAAAAAACCAACCAACGCCAACCAGTCTGCACCATTCAAATATTGTACCATTACAGATTCTGACAAGCAGAAGGCTCCAAAAAACTTCAGTCTTATCATTTTAAGAATTCTACAACGTCCTAGGAAGTGGAACACATCCTCATTCTCTCGAAGGTCACACATTGAGCATTTGTAATTTCTTCCAGAAATGAAAGTTTAAAATTTAAATTGAGGAGTTCCCCCCTTATTTTAATCAAATTACTTACGTGCGACCTTTCCAGACCCAGACCCAGACCCATATAGTCCACATCCAGGGACAGTTGTTTATATATATTATGGAAAACACCACTCATAGCCCGCTGTCTGTACTTTCCGCTTTCTTGGTAAGAAACCATTAAACCATCCTTTATACCATTCATTTCTTTCTTAAGTTGTTCATTTGAAACGAAAACTTCACTAAATTCACAACCTAAACGATTCGCCCAGTCAATCCAATCCTTAAACCATAATATTTTCGTACTAATTACTTCCTTGGCTATTAATGTGGTCAAACGGAAATCTTTATGATTTAAAGTTTTCAGTATGTAATTGAAGTGCGGTCCAAATGTAAAAATATGTATGGGAGTAGACTTCGCCTCTAAATAAATAATGTAATCTGGGGTATTTTTAGGAAGTCTGAAGAGTTTTTTAATAAAATTCCTTTGAAGCCTCTCTATTTTATCCACAAAACGATAACCCCAGGATTGGCAACCATAAGTCAACACTGATCGCATCACAGAATTAAACACCTCATATTTGCTGAAAGGGGAATAAGATCATTTAAGAACAGGCTAGACCAAACAGAATTAACCCCTAACAAAGCATGACGAAAGCAGTCCGTAAAATGGGAAGCAAGAGAAAGAGATGAAGACAACGTAATTCCTAAATATTTATAGGAGCTAATAACTTTTAACTGGTTGGCCAACAGTATTAGACTTGGCTAAATTTACCGACAAATTCCACATTCTAACATACTCTTCAACACCTTTAATTATATACTGAAGGGCTACCGCACTATCTGCAAATACAACTATGTCATCCGCAAAAAGTAATAACTTTATTTTATAACCCTTAAGCCGAATCCCTCCAGCAAGATAATCTTTTAAATCATTCACAAATAAAATGAATAAGAGAGGACTAAGGTTGCAGCCCTGTTGTACTCCAGTAAGAGTTTCAAAGGGAGCAGAACGACCCAGTTTCCCCCACACCGAGAGCTTTGTATTAATATAAAGACTGGATATTGTTCTAATAAATTTCGTGGAGATACCTAATTGTGAAAGTTTAAATAACAATGCACTTCTGTTTACCGAATCAAAGGCTGCTTTAAAATCTATAAAGAAACAAAAGATTTTCTTCACCCCTTCATGCCCCTTTAACTCAATTAGATTCGACAGAGTAAAACTATTATCCACGTGAAGTAGCCTTCCCTAAATCCTGCTTGCTCCTCGCATAGTCCCTTAATATTTACCTAAGACTTTAATCTTCTTGCCAATAAACTGGTATAGAGTTTTTTAACTGTGTCTTGTAAAACAATCCCTCAATAGTTGCTTACTGTGTTGGCATCACCTTTCTTAAATAAGGGCAGGACTGTACCTTCATTTAAACTATCTGGAATTGAACTATTTTCAAAGAAGTTATTATAAAAATCTAATAACAACGCCAGGAAGGAATGAGGTGCATACTTAAAGAATTCATAGGGTATGCCATCCAACCCGGGTGCTTTTCCCTCTTTAAAACCCTTTAACACATTTTCCAGCTCATAAAAATCAAATGGCTTATTGAATAAATCATCTACTATCCAAGGGATGGCATACTGCATATTTAGCATAACTTGGGGTGGATTGTACAATTGTTGAAGATATTTCACCCAATCTCCCATTAGTATATTTCCCCCACACTTAAGATTTCGTTTTTTAAATTTATTTATTTGCAACCAAAATTCTTTCTTATTACTTGCCTCTTTAATAGAATTAACAGTCTCATTATAATAGTTTTTCGTTTATGCTCAAGAAAGATGCTTGTATTTTATTTTTTCCAATATATATTTATCCTTTACTAACTTCGCTTCTGTTTTTCTGAATAAATTTAATAATTTAAAAATTCTATTTCTCATATTAACACAATCCCTATCAAACCAAGGTTGGATTGGTTTAAAAGCTTTTCCAAAAGACTGCATGGCTCTAGCACTATCTCTAACTATTTCCTTTACTAAATTTAAATTTCCTAAATTTAAGACTACATTTTCATAAATTTCTAACTTTTTTTTCACATTATTTCTATAATTCTCTTTCTTAGAATTATTCCAAATTAACCTGGGCATAAGTGGTAAAAACCTCTCTTTTCTATCATCAAAATCCAATTTCAAATTTAATTCTATAGCCATGTGATCTGACCAAAATTCGTTTCTCACATAGAGATCTTTAACCACATGTATACTATTTAATGATATAAGCGCTAAATCAATAACGGAACAATCCCTTAGACCAATATAAGTGAAATCCTCAGAATTCATCTCCAGGTGCCCTTCCGTTTAATATTAAAAAACTATGTTCATCACAAAATTCTAGAATTATTTATCTTCAGAATTCAGTTTTTTATCTTTTGAATTTCTTTTCTCTTGACAACTTTCTAAATTTATTAACCCCTCATCAAAACTCTGACATTCTCCTACTCTGGCATTCCAATCTCCCATCAATATAAACTGCAAATGACTATTTTCATTAATAAAATCATTAAGGAAACTTACATTTTCTTTTCAATTACTTGGACCCAGATAAATTGGTAAAAGGTATAACTTATTTGTTACATTAATTTTAATTTCTACTAAATCGAAATTATAAATTTTTACAAATTTACATAAATCTTTAGAGATAAGCTCGCTTTTACAACAGATCAATAGACCTCCAATACCACGGCCGAAATTTGAAACTCTCATTGTTGTAACCCCTATCAAATTGTATTTTTGAAAAAAATTCGAAATAAAATTTACATCTTTATCTTCTATAAATGTTTCAGAAAAACAAACAATATAATTATGAATAAAATTTATAAACAACCTATCTTTGACTTTATTTTTAATGCCATAAATATTGTAGCTCAAAATATTCAAAACTTTACGATTTAAAATTGGATTAATACAATTTGGTATAGTTTGACAGACAGCCATTACCTGCTATTTAATATTAGCTCCCTTATTTTCAGGAGTAGTGGGTTGCTTTGCAATGAACTTAGAGGTCGCAGACAACACCTCCCCTACAGCTTTCACTTCTCTTTGCTCTACCGCCACTGTCGGGCTCTTCATTCTTGGGTACACTGCATCCCCTCCGATCTTCACACAATTTTCCCTGCCATCCCAGTAATAAGCTTTATCGTCCATAAATAGAATATCTTTTCTTATATATATTCTTTTATTGCTGGAGCATTTCTCTTTTGAACTGAAAAAGCTTGTGCCGCCTAATTCTAACTGCATAAGAATAATCCTTGTTAACAAAATACCCTGTATCTCTCAGTTTCTTTGTATTACTTAATATATTTCCAACAGTTTTATTTCTGTTAAATATAACTGTCTGCGCGGCAGACGCCCAAGGCGAGATGGCAAATAGTGGCAAAAGCACAAAAAAATGAATAATAAGGTTAAACAATAAAAACGAGGCTTACCCCTTGGTGACGTTGAGTGATGAATAGACGCAGGCTTGATGAGACGAATGGCGGAGTGGGAAAGGAGGAGGGGACGTATATATATATATATATGTGTGTGTGTGTGTGTGTGTGTGTGTGTGTGTGTCGGAAGAAAGGAACTCAGGTGAGCGTAGAAGGATTAGAATGCTTCTTCAGAAGCGTAAGAGGCCGTGGTTGAAGCGGCAAGAGCTGGCGAGTCCACTAAGATGCAGTGAGATAGCCTCGTGAAGATGCTGGCGCGGAGGGATGAGTCTTGGTAATCACTAAAGAGTCAAGTTAATAATTACCACGGCTACTAGGCGCGTATAAGGCGACCTTAACAGTGCGCTACAGAAGAAGAAGCGGTAAAACTGAGGTTAACTAGATGGGCGACAGAGAAGAGAACGGCACAAAACACTGTTAACCAGGCGAGATACAGAAGTGAAGTGAAGTAAATTTTAAGGAATAAAGAAGGTTTGAAGGGTAAGGGAAACGGAAATAACGCGCGCAGTCCGAAGATGAAAGCGCCGGCAATCCCACCACCAAGATAGAAAGAGAGGGAAAAATGCGGGGAAGCGTGAGAACGCGGCGGAAGATCAAAGAATAAACAAAAAATTATAGTTTGGAAAGTAGCAAGGGATTAGCAGTAGTGTGGTAATAAAAAGGGGCGATAAAAGCGAAGCGGAGTTAAGCTTCAAAGGTGCCGTGACTTAACAATAACTTTAATTAACTTTTTGTTTTGACCAGATACTTTAATGCTAACTGCTTGTTCAATATCATTACTGAATACATCAACGCCTAATACTTCTGAACAGAAGCTACTCACAATTTCTTCATTAGAACCTTTTAAGTCATCAAGACCAGAAAATATTAAATTATTCTTTCTTGAAGCGTTCTCCAAAACATCTAGGCGCTTTTCCAATATATCATTTTTATTCTCCAAATCTTTCACGACAGTTTTTAAATTATTATTTTCCTCTTGTAATACGCGAATTTGAGTCTTTAATTCATTAATATCCTCCTTGGAAGCTATGTTTTTAGCGTCAATTAGGGCACTAAATTGTTGAAGTAAATTTTGCATTGAAATTTTACCAACTTCCGTTTCCTCATCCATAGCCAAAACAGTTTCGTCGACAAAACTTCCCTTTCTGACTTTATTCTTTGCTTTTAATTAGGGTGATGATCGAGATCTTTTAGATCGATCTAACCTTGGTGAATCACTTGATTCCAACTTCGTGATATCAAATTCTCTTATCGATCTTGACATTAAATAATAATTAGAAATGAAAATTAAAAATCAATAAAACGGCTTCAATAAACTGTCTTATATGAAATGAATACGAAATAATATACAATATGGATGTAGAAACAAACAAACAAACAGCAGTTCAAACCACAGCTGATTAGATGTACTCCAAAACACAGTCCAGATGAATAATAACACTAAAGATTACCACACGCTCAACTACAATCTCCACCACTGAAATAAAATAAATTAAACTAACTCAAGTTCTTATAATTCAACAATTTAAATCACTGTTTTCTGAAAAACGACTCGATAGAAATCCTTGAAATTTTAATACATTTAACATCGGCAAACTTTCTACAAAAAGGCCAAAAATTATAGCTAACAAACGTTTCTAACCGTACGTTTTAATAAAAACACTTCTTAGCGATGTGAACTGTACACAAGCTGAAGCAGCACTCCTCGTCAAGAGTAAAGACGTTCGTATAGAAAGTTTACTTCAAATTATTATCAACATATCGCGGCCAAATTTTAAAAAAAACTGTTTTTTTGTTCAACACAATATTCATTTACTTGTGAGCGAGAAGAATGAATAAAAAAAAAAAGATCATGAATTGGCATGTCTAAATGAAAACTATTGAAGAAACTGTTGTGGAGATACGGGTCGACACGATAAAGAGGAAACACTTCGGGGATTTACTATCAACCGGAGCTGAGCTGAGTAGCTAAGGCTGGCAGTTGGCCAATCCAGCTCTACTTATTCCAAGGCAAGGCAAGCGCCGCGCTAACACCCGCTGCAATTTCCTAATTCCTCCTGCTTACTATAAATTCACTAAACTCTTACCAACAAGTATAATCTCACATATACGTATTATTCCCGTCAGTTGATATGTTTTAAATTTTGAATAAAGATAAGAAGGATATATTTATATTTTATAGACCATTAAAAAGAAAGAGCAACTTTACTAACGTCAACTTTCGTTCCGTGAACCTTCAATTTTAAGGAAGCAAAAATACATTACCCAGCGCTAAGCAAATTAGAGTTGGTTCCGAACATGCTGGGAGAAAGAAAAGTCTAATAGAAATTTACCGCTAATATAGGTAACCCACTACAAACTGCATAAAACCTGCTAAAATTTGCAAACCTGCTTATAAATCTTGAAAAATATCTTGAACATCGAAATGAGTTTGCTAGAAGCAGAGTACGGTCAAAGCAAATACAATGTACGAGATAATTTTGGTTTACCTAGGAAAGTGGCGCGTGGTTGGTGTTTATTCCTGCTTTGTTACATTTATTTTATATATTCATATATAAAATAAAAGAAAAAAGAAATGTTTTTAGTAAAGACTGCATTTTTTCAAAGTGTTCTATGTAACCCTCTAGCACTATATTACGTATTTTGAACTTTTATGTACTCGATGCTTTCGTATTTTTTCAACCAAACCCTACTGTAGTTTCTTCAGTTACCGAGATTCAAGAAATTTTTGTCAACACCTTCAGCCTCGCTGAAAAAATCACTTTAATGTTATTAGAGCGTTCGTGGTAGTGAAGCAATCATTACTATAATCCATAAAGAATAAATAAATAGAATTATAACAATATATAGAATTCTTAAAAAACAGAACAACTGATGCGCCATATTAATGAGTAAGAATCGATAAAAAATTAAAGCAATTTTAAATTATGAGTTATGATTTGTAGCTGGGTCTTGATGCAAAGAAAGATAGAGTTGGCTGATCAGCCAAGTGGGATGAGTCATGTGAATCAGCGTTCTTAATACTTTTTACACCCGTGGACCAATAAAACTAGGAATTATATTTCGCGAACCGGCAGAAGACTAAAGGTAAATTATGTCGAATTTAGCTACAGCCGAATTACGTCGTATGTAAATGAAAGTCGTCGACTAATAAACGTTCAAAATGCTACAATATGCAGGGTAGATACATACAGTAAATACCATAAAAAAATCTAGTATGAAAATCGGCTTATACTAAATCTGTAGCCAATTTTAGCTTTAGAATTCTTGGTCTCTTTGTTGGTAGGGGTCTTATATCGGTCCTAGCTTCATTAACTGCGTTCTCTTCAGATCAGTTAGAGATGAATGGTTCTCCTGTTTACCCACTAATTCCTTCAAAGGATTCAACAAAGGCCCATTCTTCATTTGCAAATATTCATCAGTCTCTTCCCTGTTTCTCCATAGAAGTTATACTTTTCTTGGATTGCCTTCCTGGTAGCGATTATATTGCTCATTGCTTGAGTTGACTCTTCCATGTCTTGCAGTATAGTAGAGGGGAAATGGCGGTTCTGGCGCCCTTTTTTTCAAAATGGCGACCCATTCTCAAAATTCTTCACTTCATATAGATAAGAAACGAAGGTTACTATACTTTCGGCGAAGCAGTTTCAGCGACCCTCACTTACCATCATGATGTACATCCAACACAACATCCTGGGTTTGAGGCCCCATGTTTAATCAAAGCTTCTTTTACAGGCCCACATGGACCGTATTGCTTTATTAGTAACTTGTTCCACAAGGAGTCCCCAACTTAACTTTGGGTCCAACCTGAGCCCAAGATATTTAACTCTGTCAGCCACCCCAAGAGAACTTCCACGAAAGAAGGGGTCCTGAAACCATCAAGTTTTCTCTCCTCGTGAATAACACTACAGAGGATTTTTGGGGATTTATATTAAGGCCTACCCTGTCGTACCAACTGGAGTTGCGTCCAGGAGCCACATCTGCAACATCTGAGATATAATCCAAGAATTTGCCTCTGATGATAAGCACAAGATAATAAGCGTAGCCCCAGGCATAATAACAGCATCCATCAAGATCTTCAAAGAACTCGTCCACCACCAGACCCCACAGGAGAGGTGATAGTGCATCCCGCTACGGGCATCCAATCAGCGGAGCCGGCCCCATATCTGTGGAGCTCAAGGTGGATATTATCTATCTGCTAAATAGAAGGTTTCCTATCCAGCGAGAGAGTGATATGTTTACCCCTTTCCTCCTGACAGCTCTGATTATTCAGTCGGTTGAGCTATCATCAAAAGCTCCCTCAACATCCTTGAAGGCGCCCAGCGCAAATTCCTTCTGCGCAAACGCATCCTCAATGCATAATGTATGCTCATGTAGAGCATGTACGCAGGAATTCCCCTGCCGATATGAAAACTGTTTGGGTGTATTGGGTACCTAACAAGGTACGCTTCCCTCAGATGTCTATCAACAAGGTTCTCCAACGTTTTTAATAAGAAGGAGCTTAAACTGCTGGGCCTATAATTTTTAGCCAGGATGTAATCAGTACGCCCCGGCTTTGTTATAAAACCACCTTATTAGACCTCCATCGTTGAAGGCAGTGGTTTTGTTATATATAAAAATAAATCGATATGTTATTTGATATATTTTTAATCAATAAAGCAGTGGCAATGCTATTGGCTTTAATGTCTTAGGAGTGGGAATGATGTTAATACCAGCATTAATTGAAAGCATTTGGACAGTGTAAATTCTGATTTAAAACAGGACAGTCTGAATTAGACATTGAACCAGAACATTGTATCAGGAATTGAGGACATTTATCAGGAATCGCTCTCTTAGCTTCAGGTCCAGTTATAAGAGTTTAACATTTAATCTAACTAAATAATTGATTTAATAAGCATAGCATTGTGAGATTGAAAAGTATTTAAATTTCTGTAAATATAATATATTATTTAATTTAATCTACCAGTGTTTTCTTATTTATTTCTTATGACGAGAAACTTCTCATCTCTTTAAACATACATACAAGCCCTTTACAAAACCGGTCGTGCTACACGCTACTACAAACATACATCACACCATCAACCAACCACATTTCATAATACATTGAAAAAGTAATAATTAAGTACTTAACAACTAATCTAGAATCAGACACTGACTATGATACTTCTGTTACTCCAGTTGTTTATTTGACATTTATTTCATATTCACTGATACATTAAATTATGAAATAAAACATGCGCACGCGCGACTTTCTCTTAATGCTATTAATACAATTTTAAAATTTGAAAATTTTTTCGTTAAACTTGAAATTTTACTCATTGGCTCATTTTACTCATGTATAGAAGTTGTGGGGGTACA
The DNA here is from genome assembly GCA_011037195.1 of Triatoma infestans. Lineage (NCBI taxonomy): Eukaryota > Metazoa > Arthropoda > Insecta > Hemiptera > Reduviidae > Triatoma > Triatoma infestans. The sequence continues at coordinate 13,104 of JAAEAF010009815.1, forward strand.
GGTACTTTACCCAAGGGAAGTAAAATTGAAATAAATACATTTTGGTCCAGAATACAACCATCAATAACAATGTAATGGTTATAAGCATGAACTTGTAACTGGGAGGTCCCCCAGTAACTGTTAAATTTTATATTCGTTTAAAAATTGTTACTGGTAAAGTAGGTGTTTCTGGTTGTCCTCGTCCTCGTTTCTGGATACCTAATTTTGGTAGTTGGACGTTAACCATACTAAAAAAAATTGGCATTATGTTACCTTACATTATTTGTGATAAAAAAAAGAAAAACAATAATATTAGAATTCTTAAATAAAACATTAGTATATTTTAAAATTTAAAAATATAGAACCTAAAACAAATCTAAATCACTTTAGGGATCTACAAGCACTCCACGTTACCTCCTGTGTTATTTAAATTGAGGTTAACTCTCCCGGATTAAGAACAATAAATTAACAATAGCCTTCAGTTATTGTATCCAAATTATTACTTTTTCTTTTTCCATAATTTAGACTGAAAACAGGTGTGTATATTGTATGTTTAATTAAGTTAATAATCACATTGATTGTATAATGAAATTATCTTTAATTGCAACGCAGTATTGTGTAAATCTCTCAAGTATTAAACCAGAAATTGCAGCAGTGGAAATGTTCTCCAATAGGCTAACTGGAATTACACTTAATTAGTCTCCTAATCACTACATTCATAGGCTACAATGATCTCCATCTACGTTCATGAACGATTATAGTATTAATGCATGTGTATTCATCAAAGCAAAATCTGAATACTATTTATTTGTATTGAAATGGTTATTACATAGTGAAGTGATTATGAAATGAAGTAATTATGTGGATTATTAATGAACGTTCTTTTTGTTAATAAGGATTTAGTAATCAAAGGAAATGATTAATAATAATTTCCATAAGATCAGAGTATATTTTTGCGTATTTTGTGTTTTATATCTGTGGTGAGGAGGTAGGAATTAGTTCGGATAAAGAGATGGGCACTTACTAATAACTTGTTAATAATACTCGTAGAATATTATGTCCTAGATATAATTTATACTTCTTATTTAGACAAGATTGTGATGAGAGTTAAAGAGTTAGGGTCAGAGTGCAGGTCGAATCAATGATAACTTCCTATGAATTCATTGTGCGTCAAAACTACATCGAAGACTGACTAAAAACTATCAGATTCTGAAATTCTAATAAAAATCGCTCTAATAAAAATTTTTGGACTCCCTTTGGTAATGGATGTTTTTTGAAGATGGGTCAGTAAAGCAATAACTTGGGTTGAGTAATGTTAATCTTACTGAACATTTATGTATTATCTAAGAATACAAGGAATTTACAATGTAATATTTTAGAGTGACAGGTAACTTGAGAAAAGAGTGACAGACTGCCTGGCAGAGTCACGGCGTGAGAACAAAGTACGTTGAACGTTGGTGGTGACTCAATAATCCTCACAGAGTGAGAATTTGACCCTTTTTTTTTTACAGACGGCTGAACTTATCCCGTCTCTCTTTAACTTCTCCTTCCTGTTCCTAGAGATGCGCTTCTTCTTCTATATAGCTTAAGTGATTAATTCACGATTCAATCATGATTCGATCCGTTACACTCTCATGATGATTTGCGGAGCTTATTATTTATAGACTCCGGTGATCGTTAGGGCGTCAGCTAGGTCGCATTGTAGTGATTTGGTGGGCTAAGGGAGTTAATTGGGACTGTTCTGTAGCACTATTATCAACTTAATTTGCTTATAAAATTTGTAGCTCATATATGTATATCTATTTATTCATATATATTTGTACTTGGTAGATAGGATTTGGGCAAGCTGGCGCAGTTTTTTTTCAAAATGGCCGTCACCCCTTGATATCATCATCATAGTCTGAGCGAGAGGGGAATTACTTTTTATTTTATAAGAAAAAAACCTGTCTTACCTGCGATTCGATCCTACAAGTCCATTCCATAGCGGTCGGTCATAATGGCCCTCTCGTTAGTTAGAGTTTTTCAAACTTCTATTTTATCTCGACTTAACCCCCACACTATCCTCTCCACCTCACTCGCAAAAAATTAAAGTACAGTTAAAAATAAATATGGCGAAATGGCCTCCATCGTTGAAGGCAGTGGTTTTGTTATATATAAAAATTAATCGATATGTATATTTGATATATTTTTAACCACAAAATAATAAAACAAAATTTACTTAACCCCTTCAACGCTCCTGCTGCTGTTGTAATGACCCGCACATAGCGTCTACGCACTGAGAAATGAATTTCAGACAGTACAACTTACTACTAATAACATCATTCCCACTCCTAAGACAATACAGTCAATAGTATTGCCACTGCTTTATTGATTAAAAATATATCAAATATACATATCGATTTATTTTTATATATAACAAAACCACCGCCTTTAACGATGAAGGCCTAATAAGGTGGTTTTATAACAAAGCCGGGGCGTACTGATTACACCCTGGCTAAATCTTATAGGCCCATCAGTGTAAGCTCCTTCTTATTAAAAACGGAGAAACTTTTTGATAGACATCTGAGGGAAGCGTACCTTATTAGGTACCCACTACACCCAAAACAGTTTGCATATCGGCAGGAAAAATCCTGCGTACATGCTCTACATGAGCGTACGCTATGCATTGAGGATGCGTTTGGCAGAAGGAATTTGCGCTGGGCGCCTTTATGGGCGTTGAGGTAGCCTTTGACCATCAGGAAAGCGGTAAACATATCACTCTCTCGCTGTATAGGAAACCTTCTATTTAGCAGATGGATAACATCCACCTTGGGCTCCACACTTATGGGGGTGGGTCCGCTAATAGGATGCCCGCAGCGGGGTGCACTATCACCCCTCCTGTGGGCTCTGGTGGTGGACGAGCTCTTTGAAGATCTTGATGGATGCTGTTATTATGCCGAGGGCTACGCTTATTATCTTGTGCTGGTCATCAGAGGCAAATTCTTGGATTCTGTCTCAGATGTTACAGATGTGGCTCTTGGACGCACCTCCAGTTGGTGCGACAGGGTAGACCTTAACATAAATCTCCAGAAATCCTGTGTAGTGTTATTCACGAGGAGAGGAAACTTGATGGTTTCAGGGCCCCGTTCTTTCATGGAAGCGCTCTTCGGTGGCTGATAGAGTTAAATATCTTGGGCTCAGGTTAGACCCAAAGTTAAGTTGGGGACTCCATGTGGAACAAGTTACTAATAAAGCAATACGGTCCATGTGGGCCTGTATAAGAAGCTTCGACTAAACATGGGGCCTCAAATCTAGGATGCTGTATCGGATATGCATCATGACATACTCCTCATTCGTCTGGTGGCATAGGACTGTGTGTGCGTTTATTCAGAAAATGCTGGGAATGATCCAAAAGCTCGCGTGTTTGGGATTTACTGGTGCTCCACTCCCACGGCGGTCTTGGAGATCCTCCTGACCGCTGCACATGATTGCAGGGGCGGTGGTCCTAAGAACTGCCTATAGGCTGATCAGCATTCATAACCTGCCTCGGACATAAATCCGAGAGGCATGGGATTATATGCGGGGAGTTAGAGGAAATTCCACAGCTATGTATAGGAGGAGATCTGATCCTGAGGAATCAAAATTCAGGGTGGCAACTTTAAATGTGGACGCTAGCGATCTTACTGGCTTAAAAACGAGTAAAAATGCAATCGTATATACACAGATGGCTCCAGGATCTGTGCCGGTGTCGGGCCTGGCGTGCACATTAGGCGCGCTGGAGTCGGAATCGCCATATCTCTTGGTAGAAACCCAGCGGCGTATCAGGCTGAAATTTTTGTTATCCTAAGTTGTGCCCAGTATCTTAGGGATAAGGGCATATCTGGCAGAAGAATCATGATCTTCTATGACATCCAAGCCGCACTAAAGGCTTTAGAGGCGAACTGCATCAGGCCAAGGATTGTTGAGGAATGCCGCGAACACCTAGAATCTCTGGCAAACCAAAACAGTCTTCGCTGGGTTGGGTGCCGGGACATAAAGGCATTCAAGGCAACGAAGAGGCCGACAGATTGGCGAAGCCGGGCACCTTACGAACGCCCATTGGTTCTGGAGCCTTTCTGCGGAGTCTCGTACAGAACTGCCGTGGGGCCATTGAAAAATGGCCAACACGCAAACATTCAATTATTCGAAAAATATTGCGGGGCTGAGGCACTGTAAGATTTTGCTGGAAGGCGACTCAAAGATTCGCACAAACTATAGCCCCGGCAGAACGAAGGTGGTGCTAAGGAGAATTACTGCCCTGGTTAAAGAGCATTGCCTTTTAAGGAAATATATGCATAATATGGGTCCCCCTATTTTGCAGGAAATAAAGGATGACACACCGTTTCACCTTCTTGTAGAGTGCGTACACTATGCTTGCAAACGATTTCTGAAATTTGGCGTCCACAATTCAGAGCCAAAGGCGGGAGCAGAAATTTTACTCGCCTCAGCCCTGGCGTTTTTTAATGGTACTGGGCCGATGTGAGGCGCCTATGTGGTGTGCTGGGCCAGCTGAGGTCTAAGCGCTGAACCTCCTAGGAGGCCCCGTGTTTCTAGATTAGATTAGATTAGAAACCACTCCCTCAATTGAATATATTATTTCCACTTCTATGACGCCACACAGTCAATAGCATTGCGAGTTTCAATCTGCCACTGCCTCATTGATTGTATCATCGGAATATATCCATTACAAATATCAATTTTAATAATTTAATTCATTAATAAAAATACCCGTCTACTATTCCTGCCACAACAGTTATTGTATAATGTTTTAAAATTAAACTTTGTCCTAATTAGCAACAAAAATCCTTAACATTCCCCATGATGCGGTTGATAAAACACAACAATGTCCATCTCAAATCTAGACGGCAGGGCCTCTTTAAAGAAAGATTCAAACACTCCTCCCCGACTCCATTAGTTATTTAATATGTGGACGATCAAATTGTGGGAAGCCTAACCTTATGTTGAGTTTAATCTATGATCCTAAGGGGTTACGATTTTGAAAATATTTACTTGTTTGCTAAGTCCTAACATCAGCCAAAGTATAGAAAGTTAGCGCAAGTATTGGAACCTTTAAAAGATATTAGATTTTTTCAATATGAAGACAGCTCCTAAGCTCCACCACCTAAAGAGACCCTGCCCAATTCAATCATTATATTCGATATTGCTTGAGATAAGCAGGATAATGTACGGTCTTACTTTTGTATGGGACATCACAATGGGGTCGTCATATTTTACCTAAGTCATAGTTTTACTAGATTGCTTATTATTATCTAGATTGTATATTATCTAAGTCAACACTGTCTAGTTTACTAGAGTTCCTTAACAATTGGTGAGAGAAAATACCAATTTCCTAATTCTCTTCAGACAGGATGAATTAAATCTGCGATGTATTTATGATATTCACATAACTCGGATATGGAATTCCAAATCTTTAGAAAAATATTTCATTCGTGTTGGAAAGATGACAGGTACGGTTTTCTGGTGTTGGACAAGATAGACAAATTAATGATGGACAGTATCGAAAAGGTTTCGGAGCCTATATAATATCCTGAATATAGGTGTAACAATCAGTCTTGGAAGAGACAACTCAAGCAATGCGCGATATAATCGCCACCAGGAAGCCAATCCAAGAAAAGTATAACTTCCTATGGAGAAACAAGGAAGAGACAGATGAATATTTGCAAATGAAGAATGAGCCTTTGTTGAATCCTTTGAAGGAATTAGTCAAAGGATTAGTAAGTAATTTAATCCTTAAACAGGAGAACCATTCATCTCTAACTAATCTGAAGAGAACGCTGTTTATGAAGCAGGAACCGATATAACACCCCTACCACAAAGAGACCAAGAATTCTAAAGCTAAAATTGGCTACAGATTTAGTATAAGCCGATTTTCACACTAGATTTTTTTATGGTATTTACTGTATGTAACTACCCTGCATAATGTAGCATTTTGAACGTTTATTAGTCGACGACTTTCATTTACATTCGACCTAATTCGGCTGTAGTTAATTTCGACATAATTTTCCTTTCTGCCGGTTCGCGAAATATAATTCCTAGTTTTATTGGTCCACGGGTGTAAAAAGTATAAAAAACGCTGATCAACATCACTAATCACTCTTGGCTGATCAGCCAACTCTACCATTCTTAACATCAAGCTACCCAACCACGAATCATAACTCATAATTTAATATTGCTTTAATTTTTTATCGAATCTTACTCATTAATATCGCGGATCAGTTGTTCTGTTTTTTTAAGAATTCTATATATTGTTATAATTTTATTTATTTATTCTTCATGGATTATAGTAATGATTGCTTCATTACCACGAACGCTCTAATAACATTAAAGTGATTTTTTTGCCGAGGCTGAAGGTGTTGACAAAAATTTCTTGAATCTCGGTAATTGAAGAAACTACAGTAAATTTTGGTCGAAAAAATACGAAAGCATCGAGTACATAAAAGTTCAAAATACGTAATATAATGCACTTAGTACTTTGAAAAAATGCAATCTTTACTAAAAACATTTCTTTTTTCTTTTATTTAAAATATGAAAATATAAAATAAATGTAACAAAGCGGGAATAAACACCAACCACGTGCCAAAATACGCGCCACTTTCCTAGCTAAACCAAAATTATCTCGTACATTTTCTTTGCTTTGACTATACATTGTCTTTGCTTCTAGCAAACTCATTTCGATGTTCAAGATATTTTTCAAGATTTATAAGCAGGTTTGCAAATTTTAGCAGGTTTTATGCAGTTTGTAGTGGGTTACCTATATTAGCGGTAAATTTCTATTAGACTTTTCTTTCTCCCAGCATGTTCGGAACCAACTCTAATTTGCTTAGCGCTGGGTAATGTATTTTTGCTTCCTTAAAATTGAAGGTTCACGGAATGAAAGTTGCAGTTAGTAAGGTTGCTCTTTCTTTTTAATGGTCTATAAAATATAAATATATCCTTCTTATCTTTATTCAAAATTTAAAACATTTCAACTGTCGGTAATAATACGTATATGTGAGATTATAGTTGTTGGTGAGAGTTCTGGTGAATTTATGGTTTCGATCTAGAAAACTATTTGCCTTCTCCAAATTCACTCACTTGTAGGATACAATCAAATATTTTGTTTTTCATTGAAAATTTCCTATATATAAAAAAGCAATGAAAACAATAAGTTTTGTATAGGATTTGAAATGTATCAGATATTTTATGCAGTTTGTCACAAACATTTACAGTAGTAATGGTCGCAGTATTTCACTTTATTAGCAGGAGGAATTAGGAGTTTGAAGCGGGTGTTATCGGGGCGCTTGCCTTGCCTTGGAATAAGTTGAGCCGGATTGGCCAACTGCCAGCCTTTGCTACTCAGCTCAGCTCCGGTTGATAGTAAATACCCTAAGTGTTTCCTCTACATCGTGTCGACTCCTATCTCCACAACAGTTTCTTCAATAGTTTTCATTTAGACATGCCAATTCATGATCTTTATTTTTTTTTATTCATTCTTCTTGCTCATAAGTAAATGAATATTATGTTGAACAAAAAACCGGTTTTATTAAAATTTGGCCGCGATCTGTTGATAATAATTTGAAGTAAACTTTCTATACGAACGTCTTTACTCTTGACGATGGTCGAAAATCCGAAACTACTCAGGAATAACAGAAAGATGCTTGCTACGAACCAAAACCTCATTAGTTCTTGAAATAATATATACAAATGGATTGGTCAAACAAGAAGAATTCCTCAATTCATAGTAAAATTAAAATATCTTGATAGTCTCTTGAATGGAAATGTTATTACGATTATGCTTTCAATATAATAAATTTTAGAAATTTTAAGACAAGATTTCAAGAAAATAACGGTTCAGCAAAAGCAAAAGTTTTTTATTGGTCCTTTGCATTTAATGGTCCCTAAATCTAGATATATATATATATGGTGCTAAATTATCGTCTTGCGGTCCGCTGCAACTATTAATGAAATTCACTCACGACAGATAATCAGAAAAAAAAAATGCACTCTATTAAATAACTCTATAAAAGATAAATTGAAATTAATTATTGCACTTCTGAATGATATTCAAATTAAAATGGTGTATAAAATTTGTTCCCACTTTCGTCAGTAATATTCGTACTGACCCATCACTGCAAATAAATTCTGCCTGAAACAAAACAAAAAATAATAAATAAATAAATAATCAATAATTGTTATTTTAAAAATTTGCAGGAGCAAACGGATTATCTAAAAAAATCCGTGAGATTGAAACAATAAAAAAAGAAAGAAAAGAAAGCATATTGAATGGAATATTTCAAATTCGATCCCCTGAAGATTCTTAAACGGGATCATATCTGATGTAACAGCAACCAAGAGAGCAGAGAAAGCGAAACAAAATACCTGGCACTCTCTTGGACTGGAGTGGGAGAAACTTATAAATACAGCGACAGGACACAGAGGAAATAGAGTTCAAATTAGTTTAGAAGATAGTTCACCAGTCACAACGTGTCATTACCCCTTCCGCTCTAAATCTACCATCTTTACTGTAAAAAGTCCAGGAAGTCAGTGTAACTCATCATTATATTACAGTGTTAACCAAGTCTTATTAACACTCCAAAATTCTTGTCATCAAACCAAACACCAATTCTCTCCATCCAACTCATCCATTATATCTGAGCTTTTGCGATAATTTCTTAGTTATTCTGTTTAATCAATTTCCTTTTTCAAAAGCATTTTTAAAGTTCGAAATTTATAATCTATAAAAAACTAGATATTTGATGCCTTCAAAACGTCTTTCCCATTTATACACAAATTATAACTAGCCGATGATGATCACGCTTCTATAAGAGTCAGTTGACTATTCTCAGAGGTGTATATATATATATAATAGAAAGAATACTTTAAGCACTAATCTTTTTTATTTGTCAATGACTGTAATACAGGCATCTATTAAATGTTCCCTTAAAAAAAGTCGAATTATTTACTATTATAATTTTAATGACAATTACTGGGAAATATTTCATAACTGTTCTGTATTATTATTATTATTATTATTTTCTTTTTTCTTACAAAGAATATGTGTGCGTGCATGCAGTTATTTCAAGAGGGAAATTAATGTCACAATCCAATTAAACTATATCTCCAGGGCACCTAGATCCTCACAACAATACCGTGAGTTTCTACTATCTTGCAAGTTCAGAGTCTTTTTTATATTTTTGTAAAAAAGTGACAATGCCCTCTTTTATAATGGAATCGCCTAAGGGCTATGTTTGCACTATGCCCTATCTCTTTCCATGCACATATATATCAATATTTCGTTTTCGTCCAAAACGATTTACCTTATCTTTTATTTTTATATTTTTTTCTATCCACTGTATTTCTTCCACCCTGTTCAAAGGATAATTTATTCACTATGGTAGTCGTGAAAAAATTTGGATTTATTATGTAATAAAGAAACCTTCACGAAATAAATCAATCACTAGCTGTAATTTCAACCTTTGAAGTGTAATTTTTATATAAAATTTTATTTTTTAAATTAAAAAATTCAACAAAAATAAAGAGAAAATCTGGCGTTAATCATTCACACGACTTTCTCTTACTCCTGTTAATACAATTTATCAAATAACGATTTTTGTTTTGTTTTTTATTAAACTTTATAGTTTACTTATTTGCCAAATATAAATAGTGTTGTACCAACTATACTAACCTCAGCAGGTAGGGATGTGATGATTATATTGTAGCGTTTTTCCCTCTAAACTAGCTACTGCAACTAGTTTTAAGTGGGTTAGTATAGATAAAATGCTCTAAACTTCAATAAAGAAAATACCAATTTATTGTTATACACAATAAATTACAAAATACAACATTTAATAATAATTACTTCACAGTTTAAACCATAAAAGTCCACTTTGTTCACTTTTTATACACTTTCCACAAACGTACACTTCGTTCGTAACTAGAAAACTCTTTCCAAAACTCTCTGCGGTCCCACTATTTATACGGGTGAAGAATCTTCTAAAATCTTCTCAATCCTTTCAGAAAGAACTAGAGCGCGTCGCCAGCGCTTTCTAGCGGCCACTAAGAGAACTTGAGGTTCCTACTTTCTCTCCTAGATAGCACCACTGGCTGCGTTACAATATTAAGGCCCAGTAGAGCGCTCTAAATACCAAACAACAACTATCCAAAATAATTATTTTTATTTAGGAAAAATTTTCAAATAAAAGTAATACTTTTATTTGTGATGTTAGCATTCCAAGTTTAAAAGAAATCTTATAGTCGTTTGAAAATTCCAAAAAAAAACAAAAAAACAACTCAAATATCTTTTCTATAAAGTCGCACTTTCGGTCAACTAAAATTCCAAAAATTTGGAATTCTATCAATGTTTTCTTTGATTCTACAATTAATGTAGAGAGCGCAAAGGAGAGGGGGCGGATCGGGTCTGGCTAGGAGGCATCCTCTTTAACCTTTTGTGGTCACTAGTCAGCCACTTGCAGGAACTAAGAGATTCTGTGCTAGACGGAAGAGGAGAGTTTTGGAGAAATATAGGGAGGACAAGCGGGTTGCCTTCAGGCTAAAAGATTTATCAGAGGGGCTAAGCAGGGGGTTTCAGATTGCCTCCTGTCCCCTAGTAGGATAGGACTCAGGACCTTAATAAGTGTAGTGACTCGACGACACAAATGGGAGGCTAGTCATTTGCATAATATTGGAAGGACGTCTAGTATCATATGTCAGAACTGTGATGATGGAGCTAGGGAAACGATGTATCACTATCTATGTCATGTCCCCGTTTCGCTGGTACTAGGTTTCTTCATCAGCAACACTCTCACTTGCCAAGCAGTGTTCGTCTATCAGCCACCACCACAGCAACTCTCACCCACTCAAACAGCGTTCGCTCGAGAAGAAGACGATCCATCACCAGAGCAGCGCTCACACATTCAAGCAGCGTTTGCTCCAGAAGAAGATGACTGTAGCCTACCAGCACACGACTACCTTGCAGGCGTTACACACACACCTCTCGATAACTTTCAAGCCTCTACAACTCCAGATTACCTCCCAAATTTTTCGTGCCAAAAAATCTCTCCAGGAGGGGGGATAATGTAGTGGAAGAAGTAATGAAAAAATAAAATAGTTGTTGAAAATATTTTAAGTGAAATAATTTTGGCAAAAATAATGTATGATAGAGCCAGGTATACTACAATCTAGGTCAATGCAAATAAAGAGACAAAGGCACGAGAATCCGCTAAATTAATACAATGCCACTTGGCCAACTGTTTTGTAACTGAAGGCATTCCTTCTGACAGTCTGCATTCTGCTTTCAAAGCCAGAACACTTGCTTCAGGAATCGCTCTCTTAAACTCATGCCAGTAATAGAGATTAACATTTATTCTAGATTAACAAATGATCTATTAAGCATAATAGTTGTGATATTGTAAAATATTTAAATATCTTTAAAGATAATATATTTAATTTATCTACCAGAGTTTTCTTAATTATTTTTTAATACTTCTCTCTTAAACATATATACTTACAAGCCCTTTTACAAAACCGCTCAAGCCACTACAAACTACCACTACAAAACACAACAACAACATACAAATACATTTCATGGGTGCCAGCTGTTTGGGATATTTTCAACCAGAATCCACAAAATTAACAAGTACGTACAATTTTCAATTTAATAATTAAACAAATTACCTATCAGATAATTTTATTGCTTTTCAATTATTTTCTCAGCGGAAATATCTTAATTATTTCCCATAATTAAATTTTCTATTGAATTTCATTTTTAAATTTTTGTAATTTTACCAGTGTACCCCAATCACTTCTGAATTTTGAATTTATGAGTGTTCTTAATAGATCGCAAATTGTAAAGATATTACGCGATAATAACCTTTCTGTTGGCGGCAATTAAATCCAGTTACGCAGACGCCTTGAAAAATATAATCTTGCCCAAAGTAGTAATTCTCTTGTTTCAAAAATGTATAAGATAAATGGACAAGATATGGGCATCGACGCTGCTGTAGAGTATTTACTTGCTCAACAGCAATTAGCCAATCCTCCAGCCACCCCTAACAATCAACCTGCTAGCGCCTTAAGAAATTTACAATTAATCAATAATTTACCCACCTTCGATGGCGTAAATTCAGCCAGTATGTCATATTTCCTGGACCAAATTAGCCATTGCGCTAGCCTTTCTGGCTGGCACGACGCTGCGAAATTAGAGATACTAGCACTTAGGCTCTCAGGGTCTGCAAAAATATTTTACGATTAACATTTATTCTAGATTAACAAATGATCTATTAAGCATAGTAGTTGTGATATTGTAAAATATTTAAATATCTTTAAAGATAATATATTTAATTTTTCTACCAGTGTTTTCTTAATTATTTCTTAATACTTCTCTCTTAAACATATATACTTACAAGCCCTTTTACAAAACCGCTCAAGCCACTACAAGCTACCACTACACTACAACACAACATCACACCAAAAACATTTCATGTTAGTGAAACATGGATTTCTAGAAGTCAAGAATGGGAAAACTTGTTAGTCTTCGAGATGAATGCTAGAGAAAATCAACATTAAACTTGTTTAGAGATATAAATAAATATCGAAATAAGAACGACTGTGAAAATAGAAGCAGATAGATATTTTCCAGAGCATTGCAATCGGCTAAGATGAGCATAGAGTGGATGGTTGAGCAAAAGACCCCAGAACGGAATAGGTCACAGAAGGAAGAAGAAAGAGAGATAGCCGGAAGTTAGAATAGCTGAGAAGATTATGACCTCGAAAGTTGTGGAGGGGACAAAATAGAGCTGTAAATGTTTAGGCGGGGAAATCTTTATTGTAGGGATAATAAGGTAAATTCTCTGAAAAATATAAATTTGATGTTAGCATTTAAATCGACTACAAATTGAAATGAAAATTTACTCAACATAATAGTGAGTTAAGTGAGAATAAATACAATTGAATAAATATTTGTTGAATAACCGATAAATATGTAGTTAATATGATGTATTTGTGATAGTAGAGACTTTGATACAGTGTTTGGAAAACACCAATAACAAAACAAGGAACATAATAGAGGAAGTTGTCATGATCAGCATCGATTGTGTCTCGAACACTCACAACTAATCCCATCTAACTTGCGTACCATACTGCCTTGCTAGTTTGGTTTAGCTGGCGGAAGTAAAACCGACGAACAACTTTTGATATGAACGCCGTTTATTTTTCAATTTCAATATGTCTGTACCAGACAATCTCCTTTGGCCTCTCACTCTATCTTTCGTTCTGTCTCATCCCCTCATCTCATCCCCGAACTTAGTCCTTGGTTTCTCTTCACTTCTAAAAACCCGAAACCAGTTTTTCCCCATTTTCTTCTTTTTCCTTACCTATATTATACTTTTCAATCCCCAGCAATAACTTTACTTGAGTCTTATCAATTTAAACTTGATTGTGGAAAAGTTTTTAACTTGTCAGTTATAAGCGATTTGTCTCATTTGGAAGTGTTGAGAAGGCACTTGTAGCATTGTTGTAATTTTTCTCTCCTATTGACAAGAGTACCGATCTGTATACCATTCAATAGAAAATTTGTATTAATGTTGTGTGCTTAGGTTTGCTATTGAAAAACTTGTGAATCTTTTATCTCCTTAAAATTCAACAATCTTCCCATTTTTCAAACTGATTTCCCAATGATAATTAAAAATGAGAAAATTAGGGAAATGGAAAAATCTGGTGTGAAAAATAATTCATTATTCATTCACTATTTATATTTCTGAATATTTTAAATTATTTTTTTCTTCCCTTACTGGAAGTCAGTTTATAAATTTTGTTAACCAAAATGTTGGTTTGTCAAACATTTAAGAAAAGTTTACAACGCTTAATTATAACATACTAATTTTCTATTAAAAAAAAAAAACAAATTGATGTGAAACACTCACATGACTTACTCTCATTTCAATTAATAAAAAGAAAAATGATTTTCTTTCTTTTCCTCAACTTTGACGACCTAATAGGTCATACGGTGGAACCCAAAATCCTTTCCTTCCGGCACCTCCTATCACCCCAATCATCTTCATGGAGCCCCCTGTGCCGCCATTCCTTCCTGGACGTCCTCCATCCAATTCTTGCTGGGCCTACCTCGCTTCCTTCGTCCATTTGGCTTGTATTCTCCTCGGCCATCGCTCATTACCCATTCTCTTTACATAGCCGTACCAGAGCAATCTTCTTGTTTCGATTGAAAATAGATTTTTTTCTGCACGTACGCTATCACCGCAACTTCTTCTCCAAAAAAATCCATTTCTAGGGCTAAGAGCTTCCGAGCCATTTTCATTTTATTGTCCAAGTTTCGCAGGTATAAAGGGTTGTATCCAAATGAAATGAGCTATAAATCTTTCTTTTAGTAGACAAGCTAAGATTGGTCTCATTCATCCTTGACGACCTAATAGGTCATATGGTGGAACCCAAAACCCCTGTTGACTCTGTTGTCTTCCATCCGGCAACTCCTATCACTCCAATCACCTTCATGGAGCCCCCTGTGCCGCCATTCCTTCCTTGACGTCCTCCATCCACCTCTTGTTGGGCCTACCTCGCTTCCTTCGTCCACTTGAGTTCAACCTTCCATAGTGCAGAGTTCAATATGCCTAGTACCTTTCTTCCTTGATTTATTCTCATCTGGATTTATTCTTGTCAGAATAGCCTTCTTGAGAAATTAACACCACGAGATACTTACACTCAGAACTGCGTACTATATTCCAGTCCTCTTTAATAGGAAGGACGTCCACACCACTGTTGAAGGCCATGTATTTTGTTTTGACTCTGTTGACTTCTAGACCCCAAGTGGAATAAGTTTCATCCAATTTACGCATCATGTAACTGTGATCCTCTGGATCTGATGCGATCACAATTTGCTCATCCGCGAACTGTAGGTTGTACAGGCAACTATCTTCATTTTTTTTTTTATCCCCATTCCATTGCAATTAATGCCTGCTCAATGAAGATATTAAAAAGAAGAGGAGAAAGGCAACACCCTTGTTTCAGACCTTTGGTAATGGGGAAAGCTAAGGAAATATCGGTCCCCAAACTTTATTTTTGCATTCGCTCCATTATATAGGCTCTTAGTAGCGCTTATAAGTTCTTTACTTATGCCATTCAAATCCAGAGCCTCCCAAAGTTTCTTTAGCGGCACCAGTCATAAGCTTTTACGAGGTCCACACAATGCATCTCTTGATCATGACCCAGAGCCCATAGGGCTAACCTCCTTTTTAGCAACTCGGTCAATGAAACGATATCATCGGTACAGGCTCTCCCATCTCTGAAACCTGTTTGGCCTTCAGAAAACTTACCTTTGTATTCTTCTTCAGTTCTTGCTTAAAAAAATTATTGAAAACTATTATGTTTACAAACGTTGCGATGGACTGGACAAACACAAAATGTGGTAGTGGCTGGGAGGGGGTGGACACTGTGGGCGCTCTCTGTCACGAGTCCTTTAACAGCTGTTTAAATTTACACCTATGTGAGAGTCCTCCAGTCACCCATTAAAATCGATTATTATTTTTTAAAAATATTATTAATAAAAGTGGTTCGTTTTTTTATCTGTGCAGTAAACTTTTCAACTATAATAAAAATCTTTGCAGCCATTTTCGAAAAAACTTCAAAAAACTCGAAATCTATTCTGTAAAGTTGCATCTGATCCGGTTAACTGATTTTCTTCAAATTTGGAACTCTATCAATGCTCTGATGTATATTACTATTTAATAGGTGGCAAAACTGAATGACACTTTAAAGGAAACACTGTTGAAGAAGTCGTTGAAGGATTTTGCCAGAAACCTTCGTGTCAGATGCGGTGGTAGCATCAAAACGGAATACCAAGTTTTAAAACTTCCTACACTTTTTCGTTTTTGTTATATTTTGTTCAAATACACACGCAAACACTATTTTGCTAAACACATTTTTTTTTCGTATTTAAAGGTGAAAATGAATGGATTTCCGGTGAGTATACCTTCGAAAATATGAAAATATCGCTATATTTTAATACAACAATAACTGTTACGACAGTCAGAGAAAATGAAACTATAATGTGATCAAAAATACTATGCTGTATTTACCAAAAACAAACTCCTGCTGATTATGATTCCAAATATAGTAATTAAAAATCTGACTCACAAAGAAATAGCATATTAAACGAACTTGTATATCTGTTACCTACATATCGGATATTCCCCACGAGCTGGAAAAACCAGTGGTTATAGTTTTCCACAAAAGCAGGAAAACCGAAATATAAAATTTTCAGTTAAAGCCCAATAGGTTCTTGTTCCTGCTGAAATCTAGTGGTTATGAAGAAAATAATAGTTTTGAAAAATAGTTTAGAATATTTTTATAGTTTGAAAAATAGAATTTTGTCAATATTTTAAATGTATCTTAGTGCAGTGAAAAGAGCCAGATATTATAATTTAGGTCAGTGCTACCAAGAGACAAAGAGCAAGAAACAGTTAGGGTAACTTCCTCCAGACATACCAGCATTATTTGAAAAGATTTGAACTATGAAGAGGAGACATTCCTTCAAGAACAGTCTGAAACAGACATTCAAGCAGAACACTTCAGGAATCAGCGCCAGATATAAGTTAAAACATAAGAGTTTATTCCAACTAATTTCAGTATACTTATAAGCATATTATTGTGAAAATGTAAAGATTAAATTCTTTTCAAAATTCTATTTCAAAACAGTGGGCTCTCTTGATTATCACTAATGCTTCTCTCTTAAACATATATACTCACAAACCCTTTTGCTAAACCGCTCGTGCTACACCAACTACTACTACAAACATACAACAACTCAACACACCGATGTGATGTGGTGTAGTGTAGTGGTAGCTTGTGGCGTGAGCAGTTTTGTAAAGGGCTTGTGTTTGTAAGTTTTAAGAGAGAGAAGTAATAAGAATAATTAAGAAAACACTGGTAGATTAAATTAAATACATTCTTTAAAGATATTTAAATGCCGTTCAATAACACAGCAATATGGTTATTAATTTACTGAAATTAGTTGGAATAAACTCTTATGTTTTAACTTATATCTTGCACTGATTTCTGAAGTGTTCTGCTTCGGTGTCTGTTTCAGACTGTCTTGAAGGAATGCCTTCTAATTGTTCGTTCAAATCTTCCTCTGTGAGAAGAAGGGGTAGACAATGCTATCAAGCTCATGAACTCTAAAAGACTATAGTGGTCTTCTAACTGAATAGTCCTTTTGCAAGGGAATGTTACATTTTTCTTGATATTTTTGATTATTTCAAATTAAATATATTTTTATATTTCTGGCATCCATCGCACTGCTCTCTCTAAACAATTGTAAAACTCATACTAAAGCGAATACCCTCTCATCAATTTGGATTTTGGAAATCTTATTCTACGGCTCAGCAATTACAACGACTAACCAAACATACTGTGACTTGATTTGTACATCAACAGTAGATACTCGACAATTGCTTCACTGGACGTCGTTTCAGTATTAGACGCTCTATGGCACGACAGACTTCTCTGCAAACTAGACTCAATCCAACCACTCTTTTTCTTCAAAACATGCTATTTTTTATACACAAGTCCACTTTGTCATGAAACACACACACACACACACACATAGTATCATAACCTTATAACTTTCCCACATATATACAACCAACAAGTGTGAGTGTAATAGAAACATTACGTTGAAATGAACTCTCTACACGAACTTGGTGAATTTGCTCTGATGATGGATGAAAATCCGAAACCGGTCAGGAACAAAATCAATATGGATGCTACTACGGATAAAATACCAGACGCTATCCAGCATTGCGGACCCACCCACATTTTCAACGGTACGCAGTACTTTATTTTGGAACATTTGTGACTTCTACTTTACAATCTCATTAACCCATCTATACGGAGCAGACATATCTCGAAAGTTTTAACAATTTATGAATCAGTCAATCCAGACAGATTCTCCTAATTTAACAATGAGGTAATGTAGAGATAAATCGTCATTTGAATTCACTGATATATTTAATAACTTGTAAGTTATATATTTCTGTATTATGGTATTAAGCGGCTGTGCTTTATTTTTTAGTAAAATAAAGAGATACATTTTGAAGTAATTTTAAAATTTATTTCTAGTTGTAATAGAACAAAACAGTTACAATGTTCCTTAGACCATAAATATAAATACCACATAGCTTTTGAATAAATATAAATGGGTTTGCATGCAAAGCATTAATGCATGCAAATAGAAACTTAGTTAGTTACTTATAAAGAAGGGTAAATTTACATTATCAGGCTGCTTACTTAGAATAAACAATAGACAGTCCATTATGGTAAAATTGGTGTTGTAAATTATTTACTTACCTCAAGGGATTGCTCAATTTAGGCGACACTATCGGCAAATCTGAAGCAGTTACCCACATTGTGTACACCGAAATCTGTGCCCATAGTAATTAGCGGTCTTGCAGCTATGCTATATTTTATTTCCCCATAACATATTTACCCATATCATGGATATCTTCAACCCAACGAACGTAGTTCAGAAAACCACTAACAAAATAGTCACCCTCCAGTTGGTTCGCTAACGCGCAGATAAATTATTACTATGGTGGCTTTTAGGGAATCAAATATCTTCGCGGCTACTAACGCCGCTCACAAATCCCTGAACATGTCTAGCACTGCGGCAACCATTCCCACACATATACATGCTGCAACCGCCACAATTATCCACTACTTCATTTTTCCAGCTGCGAATTTTGTCACATTCGTTAATGGGCAAACTCATAAGGGTTGCTAAAAATAAATAAACAATACACACTTCAATACTGTAAAATGAGTAGTAAATTTTTGTGGTTTGTTCCGCACAGCTGCAAAGCATCAGATATATTTTCCCTGATAGCCTGCTTCTTTTTGTGGTCATTGACCGGTTCCGGGCGTTCGCCCGCATCATCAGGATGCGTTTGTCAAACAGTGGGATAACATAGATTTGCACAGAGCAAATTAAGTTTATACACTCTTGATGATGGGCGAACGCCCGAAACCGGTCGATGACCACACAAAAAGGAGCAGGCTAGCACGGAAAATATCACTGATGAGTACCAAATTCTTTACTTACTTTAAGGGAAGTACTCAAACTTAGGCTGCCTTATTGGCAAATTCTAAGCAGTTAGCACTGTGGGTGCACGGTATATCCGCTCAAAGTATTTAGCAGCTTGGTAACTATGATATTATAATTTATCATATTATATTTTATAGCGGGTAATTTTTTTCCATGAACTGTTCTGCCCCACTCAGCTGACTGGAAATACACATTTTGAGGTTCCTTGAGTACGAAAAAGTTATTTTTAGCGAATGATCTGTGTGTTCAAGTGTACTTCAGCGAGCGTACTGTAGTATGAACAAAGATCTCTAAAACAAAAAATAATTCGGTATTCCGTTTAGGTACTACCACCTCATCTGATACGAAGCACCTTTTGGAGCTTAATCCTTAACCGGAAGTGAAACTTTACTATATCACCCAACTCTCTGTCAAATAGCTCTTTTATAGGACAGAATGTTTTGTTAGCTAGATAACCAGCCAAACTTGAATTTAAGTTTTTCTCAAATTTCTCGAATAAGTTTCCAATGATTTTCCCATTAATTTTATGAATATTATACCCTGTAACGTATAAAAGAAAAATAATTAATTGTTAAAGACGAACTCCTACTACATTCCACAAAACAGTTGCCTTAATTTTGTCACGTGGTATTTCAGTACTAAACACAAAATAATTCAAGATATAATTGTCTAAATTTATTTCTTCTTTTATCTTTTACTTTGTCCTTCTTCTGTAAGAATTTGCGATCTTATTATTAAAAAAATTAAATTAAATTTTCGAAGTTAAGTTTTCAAATGGAATATATTATATTAATTTATAAGTTGTAACTGAAGTTTTGCCGTGAGTATTTTTGCTGTGTTTTTAAAAAATGTATCAGAAGATAGTCTGAAATACAAATAATTTAATTTTTTATTTTTTTTATTTTACTTTATTGGAATTAAACTAGCTTTACGGTAGGCCAAAATATATTATGTTCATTTAAAAACCAGCACTGAGATTTGAAAGGTATATATTATTGTTAATTTTTACAATGCAAAAAATTTAACCAATTAAACTAGCTTTATAAAGATCTAAACGGACGTTTTTTTTATGCTGGTAACGAGTGCAAAATAATTACAAGGAAATGTAAATGAGTTCAATTATAAAGAGATGATATTTTTAGACAGGTTTTAAAGAAGGAACAAAGGAATGGACTGTTGCTAATAATTAAAAGGAGTCACTTACCTTTATTTCTCATCGAATATTGGATGAATTGGTCCTTTTTTGTTATCATTATAATAAGTTGAACAATAAGTTATTCTTAATTTGTATTAATATTTTTAACACTTTTTGTGGGATATTGTTTCTGCATAAAAATAGTTTTGTTGGGTCACCATAAAAACATAAGAGATTATATTATGAAGGACGTGATATGTGTAAAATGAGAAGAAAAACATGGGCTGTATTTTTGTATGCCATTCTATTTTTAAACAACCTGCTGCTCCAGAGCTATAATCGCTTACCTCTGCCTTCAGCACGTTCATATTCTCTCTAGCACGTACATATTCTTTAAGTACGAATCCTATCAAAGATGCACTCAATTTGTCTGCGCGGCGGACACCCAGGCGCTGTGGCGGGCCAGGAGATAAAATACAAAAGCAATTAATAATGTAAAAGATGAAGAAAATAGCTGAAATAAAAAGAGGCGAGACATACCCTTCTGATGAAGGCGAATGATGACTCAAAGAGGCGATGAGACGATAGGTGGATTGGGAAAGGAAGATGTGGCATGTGAGTATGTGTGTATGTGAATTCGGGTACAAGGGCGTAATGAAGAAAGGAATTTAGGCGCTGATAAAGGAAGCAGAGGGCTCGGTGAATCGAATGACGCTGTTATTGAAGCTGCTGAGAGTAGTGAAGCAACCAAGCCATGGAAGATGAGTGCTCCTGAAGAGGGTGGCGCGGAAAGATGAATTTTATCGCTAACACGTAATAAATCTTAAGTTAATGTGATCTAAATCGGAGCACAAGGCGAACTGTGAACTGACACACAACGGTTAACCAGTAGGACGACAGAAGAAGAGAACGGCACAAACACTGTTGGATGGGCAAGAGATAGAGAGCAAGTGAAGAAATTTTATATACGTTTGAAGGGTGTGGGAAAGTAAGAAAGGGGCAGACCCCGAAAGATCAAGGTGCTGACAATCCCACCATCAAGAGAGAAAGAGACGAAAAAATGCGGGGAAACGTGAGAATGAGGCGGGCGATGAAAGAGAAAAAAGGAAATAATAATTTGGAAATGGCAAGGGATTAACAGTGGTGTAGTAATAAAAAAGGGCAATAAAGGCGAAGCAAAGTTAATGCTCAAAGGTGCCGCTACCTAACACAATTCTTACCAAGTGTTTTTTTTTTTTTTTGCATTAGCAAGCGCTGTACAGCCACAGTCAAACCATGACCAATAAGGTAACCTTCCAATCGTCAATCGTTAACATAATTATATGAACACAATCTCCAGTTACGTAAACGTCTATCTGACATTGCATTACAAAGTCTGCGATATATTTATAAACTTTGTAATTATTACTTTGTAGCAAAGTTCTAGAAGAGAAGGAGGTTGAGGAACCTGACCACATAGTTTTTGAAACAAGACAACTCTCTCTGTTTTGTGAAATCGACAGATCATTAAGTTATGCTCCACCTCTTCATCTTCTGCGTAACATTTGCTGTAAGTTGCAGGATCTGATTTTAATAATTGTTTGCATTTTATGTGGTTTGAACTCACGCGACAAACTATCTTCGGCACTCTGCCTTCTATTTACCTTGAAGAGCGGATGTTGGTGTAGTGGTTATGAGCATGGACTTGTAAGTGGAAGGCCCCAAGTTCGAGTTCCGCGTATAAGTGCTAAATTTTATATTTGTTTAAAAAATGTTATTAGTAAAGCTGGTGCGTCCATCCCTGTCCACGACAGTTAATTTGGTAGTTGGACGTTAAGCCCGACTAAAAAAGTTCAAGCATTATTTTACTTACTATTTATCTTGCGGCTTAAACCAAGGAGTTTTGCCGACTGTTGGAAATAAGGTTTTATAAAATCTCACCTTCTAATTCCATACTATTAAAATTAAGGAGATCTAGAGTGCTCTGCACTAAGATGACAGTTTATCGTAATCCTGTTTAAAACTCAACCAAGAGTTACTCAAATCGGATACATTTCGCCAATTTCGTTGCTTAAATCAGTTGATAACCAACAAGAGTATAAGAGTCAAGATGTTTGGAAAGAGTCTGTCAAGCGACATTCAAAAGTCTGAAAACAATTATCAATTATGTATACCAGAACTCTCAAAGAGTTACAACAATTAACAACTTCCCAGACTTTATCAGTTATATCACTCAACTCTCTGTCAAATAGCTCTTTTATAGGACAGAATGTTTTGTTAGCTAGATAACCAGCCAAACGACCTTTAGAACAAGCAAGGACTCTAAATCGCCACCGCTCTTTGCTCTATTTCTCTAAACTTCTCTGCCAACTTACTAGTTATGTAAAATATAAATTGTAAACACAGGTGAATGTAGTAAATCACAGCAACATCTTCCAGTATTTCCTTAATAATAATTGTTACGCACTTCTTCCGATGTAATAAAGAAAAAAAAAGATTTCATGTATTTTAAGGATAAAATACATGATGTATTATTCAAAAAAAAAATGACATAATTAAACATACATATTAATACTTTATTTTTTACAACATTATATACATTTCGTTTTTTCCTTATTATATACAGTTGTGTGCATTTACGACATTTTTTTTTTTTTTTTGTTAATTACATTAAAATTTTTGGGGACATAATTATTGCATCGTGTTGTAACACTTAATTT
The DNA here is from genome assembly GCA_011037195.1 of Triatoma infestans. Classification (NCBI taxonomy): domain Eukaryota; kingdom Metazoa; phylum Arthropoda; class Insecta; order Hemiptera; family Reduviidae; genus Triatoma; species Triatoma infestans. Next base: position 36,043 of record JAAEAF010009815.1, read on the forward strand.
TCTTTTCTTTTTAATTTTTTTTTTTTTTGTTTGTTTGGTGCAGAACTATTTATATTTTTATGACAGTTAGTTCAGTTTATTTTTTCATAGGTTTAAAGGAAATAAAGGGTTGATATTTGGATTATGACGTACGCTATATATAATATAAAGTGAGAATATGTGGGAAAGGTTGATCACAGGCTACAAACTCATTTACTACAACTAATACATAAAATGTTTTTATATTATGTACATATAAATGTTTGGTCACACAGTAACAATTGTAACAGAATACTTTTCTTTTTTTTTTTGTATTGTGTTATTGTTTTTTTACAAGTACCAACCCAAAAGAAGTTGGTTGGTTGGTAAGACTTCTTCACTTCAACAGTGTTACTGTTCCCTAGTAAATTCTAAAGAAGGTAAGTTTTATTCAATTTTATAGTAGTACTTGGGGGGGCTTTTTTTTCTACCTTTCATTTATTTATTTATTTTTTTGCAACCAGTTCCCTAGGTCCATAAAAGCGATATCAGCAGCATCCGAAAAAAAAAATTACTTTACCGCTTTAGAAATAAACAGATGTAAGCTAGATACAACATTCCACATTTACCAATCCATTTAATATATTTACCCAAACTTTTACAGTCTATATATGTTGTAAGCATACAATGAATGTATGTATTACATATCTTACAAAGGAGATGTTAACATAATGTATAATATATACATATATTTTATTATTGATGTTTTTTTTTTCTCCAATATAATACATATTTAATGGAATGAAATATATACATTATTTAGATTAAAGTTTATTGTAAACTATTTTTCAAGAATTAAAAAAAAAAAAATAACAAAACAAATTTTTTAATATATCTATCTCTAATTAATACTCACTGAAGAATAAACAAAATTTTCAGGAGCATTCATGAGGAAAGTTAATTTTCTATTTTATATTTTAAAAAAACCCCTTTTTTTTCTCTCTCTAATTTAGATAAACATTTTATTTTATTGGTTTTATGTTTTTTTTTTTATTTATTTATTTCTTTTTCACATTATTCTGATGACTTTAACAAAATATATAAGAAAATTCCTAACAAAAGTATCGTCTAACTTTGGACAAGAACAATAATAAATAACATAAAACCCTCAATAATAATAATAATAATGGTGAGTCCAAACTGAACTCGATTCCATTTTTTTTATTTTTCTATTTTGTTTTTTTTTGTCATTGGCTGCTGAGACCATAGCTGTGATTATAAACACTAATGTATTAATATTAATTTGATCTGATCACTGTAAACGCTTTAAATGAACTTTTCTTTTGTCTTAAAACAAATTTAAAATCATTTTTTTAATTTTTTTATCGAACTGAATCTAAAATTAACTGACATATTCAATGTCCTCGGTGAATTTTTTCTGCCCGAACAAGGCGTATGTGGGACAAAATTTTCCTGTTTCTTTAAACGAAGATTCTGATAGGCGGCATTTCTTTTATTTGCATTGTTTGAAACTTTCTTATTTCATCCGTACATCAAAGCGATTAATAAATATGCTGCATTCCAATTTTGTAATAAAATTCGTCTTACAGATAGCTCAGTGGGATTCAGGATAAATATTGATAATGCTGAGGTCAGGTAAAAGGGTAGATATATTTGTAGATTGTTGTAGGGGATTATTGCACTGTGGACCTGAAAGTCCTATTATCCCCCCCCCCGAGCCTTCTCCAATGCACAGTCGACCTCCAAGCAGTGTTCTCTAGCTATAGATAACACTGCCCTGTCACCTGACAGTAAGTTATAGAGGTTTGTTAGGAAGAGAAAATCTAAGGGCTGAAGCATGCTGCTGGATTCGAACCTCCAGATTGCTATTCCGGCGCGCTACCACTGAGTTAAACGCTTCCTTCTCCCTTGGCTTTTGCCAATTAACTGGGGACGGAGATCCTAGTTTGTGTACTGTGTTTGTCCTTGTCCGTTAAGTGTAGAGTGTATGTAGTTTAAGTGTATTGTGTACAGATCTGACGAAGTGCATGGAGCTGTGGTAATCCGTAGGGTGGCTGCTTCCCAAGTAACTGCATGCAACAGATACCCCTTGCGGGTACAACAAAAGATTAATGAGAAGATTACATTTTCTTTTTGTACCAGCCAACGCTACTCATACTTAAATCTTTATGGCCAAAAAGGTCCTACTAAATCATAGATCATCCCACAATATTACATAGCTCATAGACATAGCAGTGTTTGCGATGAAAATGTATAGGAATGTTTGAAAGGAAATTTCGAGAATATTTTTTTTTGACTGATGGAGAAAAAAGCACCAATCAACAGTTAGCACAACAAGGAGACCAACGTAATCAACAGTATAAGTCTAGGTAGGTTATAGTGGTATCGGCAGTAACTTTGACCAGTCATTTGCTAAAAATAATGTTATTTGAGCATATTTTTTTGGAGCTCATTGAATTAGACATCCAAAAATGAGATACGGATGGATGGTAGGATGACAATGCAGGAAAGTTGAGCTCGCATCTCATGGAAATGGAAGGGAAACGAATGGTGGCAGATAAGAAGAGATGTCATAGTAATAGAGCCCTCGTAGTTATAGCTTTTATAAATCGGATATCTTGGAAAAAAATTGGTAGAGTGTGAAAGATATTTTAGATTTTAAAATATATAAATTATGAATAGTCACAGTGTGTACTGCTCGCTAACTGTAACACAAGTTGGAACGCCGAGTTAGCATCTAGTTAGCTGTGATCATCCTACCCCTGAAGGCAAGAATAAATTTTCTGGTCTCTGTGTCCTCCTCGTATTATTAGTAGAAGGGCTTGTGATAAAGTCTTGGAACTTTAGAAAAATTGTTTTATTCTATTCTTTTCAGCTTTTGTTATTTAATTACGTAATCAATTTTCTGTATTATAGCTATCTGTGTGTTCGTAGTAACCAACCTATCGAATAATCATTTCTTTATTTGTCGCTTCTTTCCCATAAACTGATTAAATTAGGTATTTCTTTGCTATATTCTTTTTTGATTATTAGCGTGTAAGCTTTCTATCATTTTCTTTGTAGAATATAATATAAATTACTTTTAATGAAACCTATTACTTTAATAATTCACTATATAATTATAAGTTTGATTAATTAATATATTTTTTCCTTTTTACTTTCTCTTACTCCTAGTAAGAGGAAGTATTGTAATCGTGTCAAATTTTTTGTTTTTGTTTGTAATAAAACATAAATTACTGCCATTACTTGCTATTTTATGTGTTTTCCATTGGTTTGAACAATTCTAGATTAAAAATATAATCGCTATTAAAGATTCATCTGCCAATCCTTAACGTGATTTCACACTCTCTTCACTCGGAGTTTCTAGAACTATACGAGGGCTCTATAAATTTTACAGAAGTTCAAAAGTGGGATCATAGAGGCACTTCATAAGAAAGTACAGGAATTCCGTTGGGTGAATTAGACATATGCGAAGGCGAAGAAGAGATTGAAGCACTGCGATACAACTGTAAGAGGCGGGGACTATTTCAAGAGATATGTCAGAACAGAGAGCATTCGAGAGGTAAGAAATGAGTCTATGAAACTTAAATTTCTGCTAAAAATAGAGACGTAGCAGATAGATAGAGACACTGTCAAAAAAGTTCATCTATATAGGATGAAAGATACCGGATTAGTAGAGAAGGGGGCGACTTTTGCAAACTCGAACAACAACTGCTGACTCTGATTTCATGTAAAACACCAGAAAGCGTGCATAAAGGACTTTAGAGGTAAATCAATCGGCAGCTGTAATTAAAATTAGTCCCATTTTGTTATCTTGCTACTCCCCAGCTTCTTAGTTGACTTACAGTCGTTCGTATTTAAATATCATCTTTGCCTCTGCGACCAACTATAAGTAAACTTGCTATTCTCCTTATGATCAGAGCCAATATATCCAATCCATCTATCCGCGAATATTTTGTTTCTTTCGTCTTCTAACAAACAAGCTATCTCCTTGGCTTTGGACGGTTTGTCGCCATCTATCTAATCTTGCCTTTATCCCTTCAGTTTGTTGGAGGATCTAGTACTCTCTCCAAGTTTAACTCAGGCTAGTTAAACCAACATAACAAAACATAGAACATACAATCTCTCCCTCACACAAACACACACACATATATATATATATATACATACGCGCTCTCACATACATTCTCACAAATTCTGCAATATCATACATATATTTGCATTTTTTTTTTTTTACATTTTAAATCCAAAGATACATCACATAATACTTAAAACTATATTTCAGTAATTGAAAATTCATTGAAAAAATTCAATTTTATTGCATAGTAAATAATATGTTTAACCGTCAAAAAGATATTTTTTAGAGATAAATTTATTTTCATGTTTATTAATTTTCTGTTCTTTCCTGTTTTCATTTTACGATATTTTCCTGTTTATGGGAACGCATTTCCGATAAAGCTATAAAGGAAATATTGGTATTGAAATTTTCCAATAACCTACAAGAAGTCACAAAGTTTAGTTCATCTATATTGAAGCAAAATCTTCAAAATAAAATTGAATGACTCACTTAATGATAATGTTGTTTTATTGCTTATTATTTATTTGTAATAAATTGCAAAAAAAAAAAAAAAACTTTCAAAGGCAATTAATTCTATTTTGATTAACTCTATTCCTAAATTGTTAAAAAAAGGACTGTAAATCAAAAGTAAAAAAATGTAAAATTTGGTGTATTTCATTCCCCAATATAGAATCGATCTGTAATTGATTAAGCCAACAATCGATTTGTTATTTACGGCAAAAATAAATCTCGCAGTTTCACCTAGTTACGTATGAATACTATGCGAAAATTGCTTGTCCGCCTTTCAAATTGTTTACTTTGACGACTTCCTTTGTCTAGAACACAGCTGCTTGGAGGTGTTCACAAAGGCCATGACCCACCTGTGTAGGCTGGCCTAATCTTTGATGGTGAGGTGACTGCTTATTATACTTGCTCTGGAGGCAGCTACTAAAGAAAATTAGACCAAGTATTGTTTATGGAGTCCCAAACTGCGATTCAATCCATTGTCAATCCTGGTATCAGTAGTGACGAATCCGTAGTACACTGCAAAAACCTAGTAGACAGTTTCATCCGTCAGGTTAGGGACTTGATGATCCAGTAGATCCTGAACCATTATGTATGGCAGACAATTTGTCGGTGAATAATATTCAAACGAATGCTTTTTAAATATATGTTCACTTACAGAATTGTTTTAGGAATAAACGTTAGTCTACATAGTGTTATATCTAAAGTACACTGCTAAGCGACCAGCTTAGGCACTACGCTGTAGCATGATTCTAAACACTAGGCATTGACCACTGGACATGTCTAGCTAGAAAATACTTTCTCAAAATCGATACAATACATTTTGTATAGTCTGTCGGATGGCAGAAATTGATATAGACCAACTCAACACTTATGTGGGGGCACTGCAGAATGTGAGAAGTGACAGGGATCATCTCTTCAAAAAGAAACACACATACTGAGAAGGCTGAGAAGGCTAACGGTGAAGACATTGGATAAAAAAAAACAAACTGAATGTCCTTAGTTGTCTTATTGTTGAAATCTGAGAATTAGGGAAAATTGAAATAACATTTTTAGCCTTGAAGCGGCGGCTGAGTAAAATTCAATATTATTCATCCATTATGTTTGTTAAACAATGAAACTAATTCACATATCGCATTAATCAAAAATTTTGCAGGAGAAATACTGCTTGTCGAACTTTTCTGACATTCTTAATCGCTGGAAACGCCCTAGTTCCCCACGAAAAGATTCATGATCAGTTAATAATTATTGGCCACTGAATTATGACTAACCTAAACAAAGAAAGCCATAAAATCTGTGTAAATAGCATCAACTTACATATTGTATTTGCACAACTCAACATTTGTGCGGCATTGCAGGATGCCTACTTGACGCGGCCTACAAGAATCATAGTTTCTGTGTCAAGCTAAACAGCGACGCTCACGATATAATATAGGATTGAGAGAGTTGGTTTTCATTTTTGATGATTCCATGTAAAATTCTTGCACGGATTTGACTTAATAAAATGAAAATATATTACCCACCATTTGCGATATTATAAGCTAACTAGATAAGTAAATTAGTAAAATATGACGTAAGGTAAAATTACGCGACATATTCGGCGATGTTATGTATTTATATAAAGGGAAGTATTTTAAATAAATGATCAACTTTTATTTTATTTACCGTCAAATTTAAAAGTTAGCTCCTGTTCCGAAAAAGAGTATTTTTTTTCAAATTTTCTTTCAACTAATATGAATTTATGTATATTTATGAGTGCTATATATATATCTTCCATTAAGTGACAGAGTGATCAGATCGAGTAGGCAGCCACCGAATTAGAGTATAGGGGAAAGAGGTGTCCTCTACAAGTTTTCATCCCTGAATTCCCATGAGAGTATTGCTGTCAACGTTACTAACCAATGAAGTGACAATTCCCAAAGGTTTACACTAGGGTTGTTTAAATTGCTAACATTGAAAATTGTTACCATACATATCTTTCTATTTATATTGAAGTAACACACACGCTCTTTTGATACTATATAAAATATTCAATATTGTTTCTTCAGTCTTGTTGATTTAATTTTGCATTCAAAAATATAATTCTGAATTGTTAAATTTGAAAATTAAAATTAATTATTAGGTAAGTGTTGTTTAATAGTTGAGAAGATGATGCCTTATATTTATTACATGCTAAATTATCAAACCTGTCAAGGAATTGCGCAGACATTTCACTTGGCTTGACAATATGGAATTAGCTTCAAAACCAAAATTAGAAAGACAGGTCACATTAATAAATTAAAATGTAATGGAATCTACTCTTATTGCAATCGTATCAGATTTCCGAAACAGTTCTCGAAATATATGTTTTATTAGGTACATTAGATTAGTTTGAAAAAAGAACGTGGCATGAGCCTCATTCCATCGCAATCTACACTAGGAGATCTATTATGGACTCCTTAATATAGAACATTAATAATGAGCACATGCAGTTTAATAGGGCGGCAAGATTAAGAGACTTATTTTTTATAATAATTGGTGGGCAAGATATTTGGGAACTTCAAGATAGGAAATTAGCTCATCTTTAAATATGGCGGCATACTGACGAAATTCAATAATAATTTTTTGAGCAATAATACTGAACTGGCTTATCCAGTCCAGTTTTAACTTACACTTCAGGACTATATTAAATCTCTTAAAAGGATGAAGTTTATGTTCGATACAAAATACGATTACATACTGATATCGTTAGGGTCGCCAATCAAATGAGACTAATTTCTAAACAATACAGCCGGAATATTAGCTAAATGTATAAATTACAAGTTCTCCCCTGAAAGCTGTTGTCCGTTGGACTGTCACTTTGATAAGGATGATCTATTACACTTCCTAATAATAGGTCAAATATACGTATATGCATATATATACGTAATAGCAACAATTTGCACATTGTATTTACACAACTCAATATTTGTGCGGCATTGAATTCTTGTCCATTTGAAGCGGCCTAGAATAATCATACTTTCAGAGTCAAGCCAAAAGGCGACGCTCACAATATAATATAGGATCAAGAGAGTTGGTTTTCATTTTTCGTAATTTCATGTAAAAATTCTTTCGCGGATTTGACCAAGTAAAATGAAAGTATACTATCCACCATTAGCTGTGTTATAAGCTATAATTAGAGAACTTAGAAAAATATGATGTAAGATAAAATTACTCGACACTAGCGGGTGGTGTTATATATTTACTGCTGTAAGACCTGACCCACCTGATGACAAAAGTTGTACGAAATTATATTGATCATCCGATGGGAAACGAACGATCCCAACCGGGGTGTGCATGTCATATTTACGAAAAATGCATTCCCACCTAATAGAATACTACTGCGAAATGTTCGGGAATCGTGATGGGTTTGTGTTTCGGAAGTAGAGGAGCAATACACCTCTAACCAGCGACCATTATGTGGTCCATATTTGCTCAATTATTACTCGACTCACTAGGTATTATGTGTGGTCAATGAACGACATTACCTAGTCAAAAATTTCATTTACTTCATTTTCTTTTACTTTACTTCTTTACTTTACTTTACATTTTCTTTTATTCATCTTTTACTTTATTACTTTTTAATATTTATTTAACTGTTCGTTTATTGTTATTGTTTTATTATATTTTCTTTTCTGGTTGTTAAACATGAGATTTTTATCTTTTTTTTTTAATGCCTATTTTTTCAGGCGGGCTTAACGTCCA
>JAAEAF010009816.1:0-17224 GCA_011037195.1 Triatoma infestans
TTTTTTTTTTTCACTTTTTCACGATTTTCTTGAAACTTCTTTTATCTACAACTTTTATTTAAAACATTTCTGTGGGAAAATTCATTTAAAGAAAACTTTTGGAGGAAGGTTTGGGGTTATGTTTTTCTCGTAAAGTGCTAACTTAGTTGATCGTTCAATTCTACTATCTAGATAAAATTAATTAAAAATAAATAGATGACCAAAATTCCGAGTTTCATGAAAATTTAGTAAACCGGAAGTGCGCTTTTATTGAACAGGTTTTTTTTTTCAGTTTTCAGACGAATTTCATTAAATTTGGTATACAGAAACTATAAAATTTGTCAATTATAATTTTGTTGTGAACTGGAGTTAAGAGAAATTTGTGTGTGTGTGTGTGTGTGTGTGTGTGCGTGTGTGTTTTACACCAGATTTTTTTTTTCAGATATGAATCAATTGTATTGTTATTGTTGTTTATTGTAAACTGATTTCTAAGAAATATAAAATGTTAATTTTAAGAATTATTTTAACAATCTATTAAGAAAGAAAAAATATTAATAGTGATTATTTTAATTTGGAGAAATGTTATTATTTGTACCAGATATCACGCAAACAATTTTTGGTTAACAAGGTGAAATAATTTTTTGATCAAAAAGAAACCAGAGATCTTATTGTCATAAAAAAAAAAAAAAAATTGATAAATATATGTTACAAATGAATTGGAATATAAAAAAAAGAAGAAATAAATAAATAATACAGTTGTAGCGTGTATTTAATATGAATAAAAGGCGTGAAATAGAAGGAGAATGAAGATGGATCTTTTATATTTTAAAAATATAATACGTATATATAATAGCAGGGTCCTTTTTTTTTATTATTGGAAAGGAGATTGTACAATTCTTATTAAATATCTCTCACCTCCCTGAGGCGGCAACAGCCTCACCCAATATTACTACACAATTCAAAAGGGGGATGATTACATATATTTAAGGGTGATCTAAAAACAGGGTGCTGCTATCCATTAGCTAGTCACTCAGCCTGTCTATCTGTTATTCTCTAACGAGCACCATTTATATACTAAATTTATACTATATAAAAACATTCAACTATTAATATGTGATATTAGAAGCTTTCTTTCGACTAAGTACCACGCCCAGTTTCTTATAAAAGAAATAATTAAACTTATAAAAAGTAAAAATAAAAGAATTCTTCAAGTGTAATTAATTTTTACTTTTTTTTTTTTTTATTTTTTTATTTTTTATTTTTTGATTTGAGACAAGAGCAGATGTAACTTGTATTCCCATTTTTTTTTTTTTTTTTGTTTTTTTTTTTGTCTTATTCATTCGTATTTATTACAATTATTACATTCATTTTATTCTATTGTATATGATTATCACCTAATTTTTTTATTATTATTTTTTTTTTTATAAATAGCTACATAATTGGGACTTGACGAAAAAAATATAACGTCAAGATATTTTTGGTTTTTTTTTGAATAATTATTATTTTGAATAGGACAACAAAATGGTTAATTATATATCTTTTATACCTGAGATGCAAATACGAATACAATCTGTGTATTAAATCAAGTTTAAAAAAAAAAAAATATTCAAAATGAACTGAATCCTCCTCCTTCTGTTGTGGAAGGACGAATTTTAAAGTTAAGATGCCTGCCGTCAAGTCTAGAAGTTGGGCCTGCAGATTCTGTGGAGGGAATTGAAAAGACTTCAATACTTTTCCTGACAAACCCTCCAGATCTGGGGTAGCTGTCAGGTGTCTTTCCAGATTACTAGGTTTCTTAAAGCGGTTAACTTGAAAATGGGGTGTTTAAAGGCTAAGATATGTCAAAGTCAGCTGAAAACCTAGTAGTATACAGAGTGTCCCAAGGTATAATATGGATAACGACATTTTCTCGGAAACTAAGATAGCTAGAAAAAAAAAAAAACTAAAAAAAATAAGTGTCCCCGTAGTTTTTTTTTTGTTAGAAAACCAAATTTAATTTACAAATTTGTTTTGGTGCTTCCTAGAAGAAAAATTTACTTGAACGGTTTTTTATTTTTCTGTGAGTGATATTTTACAAGTTATGAATGAAAACATGATTCTTATTAAGAAATTTCAAAATGATATTATAACGGTTTTTTGATTGAATAAGAAGAAAAGTACTATTTTATTATAAATTTTACTCCTCATTAATTACAGATCTTGCTCGAACTGGCCCCCACCATTAGAGATGCATACACATGCTTTTTCCTGCCAATTGTACCTTACGACCAAAGAAATACATCTCTAATGGTGGAGGCCAGTTCGAGCAAGATCTGTAATTAATGAAGAGTAAAATTTATAATAAAATAGTACTTTTCTTCTTATTCAATCAAAAAACCGTTATAATATCATTTTGAAATTTCTTATAGGAATCATGTTTTCATTCATAACTTGTAAAATATCGCTCAAAGAAAAAAACCGTTCAAGTAAATTTTTCTTACAAAAAATAGAGGAATCTATTTCTTAAATAAAAACCACACCTCCCTATTTGAAAAAATGAAGTTGGTGCCTGTATCTCGCTTCTCGAAACAACAAAAGAAATCTGCAAATTAAATTTGGTTTTCTAACAAAAAACTACGGGGACACGTATTTTTTTAGTTTTTTTCTAGCTATCTTAGTTTCCGAGAAAAAGTCGTTATCCATATACCTTGGGATACCCTGTATACTAAGATAGCTGTCATAGGCCTAGTATGCTTTCCCAAAGGTCTCCAACCTCTTCTATTGCAGCGGTTCTCAATCTTTTGTACTTCGCGGCCCCCTTTTTTTACCTTAAATGATTTGGCTCCACCCCCTCCAGTGTAATTAAGATAGACAACCCAATGGTGGGTGATTTAGAGAACTTGTGCACTACTTTTCGCAAATAATTTTTTAACAGAAGAAGAAATTAAATTGTGTGACTGGAATGGGGAGGTAATATCAAATCAGCTCAGACAAATCAAATTTTGTTATTAAGTCTTTAACCAAATTTTTTTGGACTGAACTGTCATGTAATTATGCTCTTATTAAGCGCAAAAGCGTTTCGGATACTGTTACTTTTCCCCACGTCTTACCTTTGCAGAAATTGGTTTGTCTACCTGTAGCTGCTTTAAAAATCTGAATATAGAAACGAATTTCAAATAGAAAGGTAGTTTCATAGTGACTATCTTGAATATAAATCCAAGCCTGGACAGGCTGTGTACATCAAAACAGGCACATATTAGTCCATTTTTAAGTACATAGATCTATGTCCTAGAAATGTTTTATGTCAATGCTTTCGCTTTAATTATACTTTAATTTAGGGTAAAGCTAGGAGAGATGACGCACATTTCAAAGTTATGCCCTGTATCAAAATATAGGAGATATATTAAAGAGGTAATGCTTATAAAACATATGTCAACTACTATTACCTACAAAAAAAATGTTTTTATTTTTCAAAATAAAGACATTCTCATTTATTCCAGAAATAAAATACAAATACACTACACTTGGCCGTCTCTCCTACTATGGTAGGATAGATGACGCACCATAGGTAGGAGACCTCTCCTCTGTGAAGGTAAACATGGCTGATCGACATGAAACTTGGTAAACACTATGTCTCTACGAATCCAACTTTAACGACAGCTGGAAATCTTTCATTCCAATTGCAATTAATATAGTATATAAAAAAATTGACTAAGCATTATGAAGATTCACTTTATGAAAACACACGCTAATGCGTATAAATGTTCCTCTAGAACACAGAAGAACACACAAAATAATTGAAGAATTTTGCAATATGTTCGCTTCTGATCTCTCTACTCCTCGACTAACTTCCATGACGCCACGTGGTGGCAAGCAAGAGAAGTAAAGCCTGCGACTTCTCTCCTACCGCGTCATCTCTCCAAGCTTTACCCAAATGAAAAAAATATATTTGATGCCTTGTCTTATTCATTTATTTGACGCTTCTCCATGTATAGTTATGGCGCCTCCCCTAGTGGGCGCGCCCCACAGTTCCAAAACCGCTACTCTATTGTTGACTGGAAAAAGGAGAAGGTACAACCTATAATTAATTGGTAAAAATCTAATTAATTGGAAAGATAGAATTTAAGGATAAGATGATAATTGAATCGAAGAGTCACTGAGCTTCCAGATTAAACTCTGATGCTAGAATAAGCCTTGCATTTTGAAAAGTATTTTTTTTGATGCATTTTATTTTAAGTGTTTTTTTTTTGTAATTTATGTTTTGCTATTATGTGATATTGCAATATATTGTGATGTTTCCAATGTGCAAAGCTATGACATCAACGTAGTTTTGTAAAAAAAGGGGTGACACCCAAGATAGACACCTTAAATTTCAGACTGGGAGCAAAATTGTACGAGCAGTTCACATTAGATTTTTTGTTGTAAAATGGATTTTGAGGTTCAGTCATACAAAAGAATTCTTTTTAAATTTCTACCCTGATTCAGGGTAAAAATTTTCAGTTACAATTCCAGTAGTAATTAATCTAGTTTAACCTGTGTCATACCATCACCAAGTGTTGTCACCAAGTCTTACCAATTAGATTTTTACCAATTAATATAGGTTGTACCTTCTCCTTTTTCCAGTCAACAATAGAGCAGCGGTTCTCAAACTGTGGGGTGCGCTTACTAGGGAAGGCGCCGTAACTATACATGGGGAAGTGTCAAATAAATGAGTAAGACAAGGCATCAAATATATTTTTTTCATTAGAGTAAAGCTAGGAGAGATGACGCGGTAAGAGAGAAGACGCAGGCTTTACTTCTCTTGTTTGCCACTTACGTGGCGTCATGGAAGTTAGTCCAGGAGTAGAGATCAGAAGCGAACATATTGCAAAATTCTTCAATTATTTTGTGTGTTCTAGGACGTATTTTGTGTGTATAAATATACGCATCAGCGTGTGTTTTCATAACGCTTCGTAAATTTATTTATTTTTTTATATACTATATTAATTGCAATTGAAATGAAACATTTCCAGCTGTCATTAAAGTTGGACTCGTAGACATAGTGTTTACCAAGTTTCATGTCGATCAGCCATGTTACCTTCACAGAGGAGAGGTCTCCTACCTACTGTGCGTCATCTATCCTACCATAGTAGGAGAGACGGCTAAATATAGTGTATTTGTATTTTGTTTCAGGAATAAATGAGAATGTCTTTATCCTGAAAAATAACATTTTTTTTTAGATAATAAGAGTTGACATATGTTTTATAAGCATTACTTCTTTAATATATCTCCTATATTTTGATACAGGGCATAACTTTGAAATGTGCGCCATCTCTCTTAGCTTTACCCTAAATTAAAATATAATTAAAACGAAAGCATTGAAATAAAACATTTCTAAGACATAGATCTCTAATGGACTAATATGTGCCTGTTTTGAAGTGCACGGCCTGTCCAGGTTTGGATTTATATTCAAGATAGTCACTATGAAACTCCATTTCTATTATTTATAACATTGAATACAGCGGTCGAAACGAACACCAAAAACTAGATTTTTTGTTATTATATGTGAGATTTTGTCTACCATAACCTTACGGTCAATATTATTGTAGTTCCCCTAGACTGTTCAATAAAATTGCCCAATTACAAGTCTGGTTTGAAATGTTGAACGATACGAAGGACGCTACCATACATGTACGATATTGCACAATAATGCCCACAAGACGACTCAATATTCTCATTTTGCTCAATATATATTTTAAAAGTTTTTTTTTTTTGATCCGCTCAATAATATTGTACAACCTTTTAATCTAACCTACGCACAAATTCAATATTATTGCGCAATCGAAAATATTGCACAATTAATTATTGAACGTCTAGGGGGTGGGCCGATTTTAGTCAGGTACACAGGTAAAAAAAGATCTTCCTGCAAAGCCAGTTAGGTCATAATAAAACAATTCGCAGAACATTGTGTAAACTGATTTTTTGCTATGTGCAAGCGTATGTTGTCATACTGTTTTATCAAGACCGACCTTGATGATGGGCGAAAATTAGAAATGTTGACTTTTACCATTTGAAACTCCAGACGTAGAAGCCAGTTTTGAGTTTAAGTAAATTTACATTTTTGATAACTGAAGAAATTTCAAATAAACTTTAAATTCTCAGATATATCCATGAAGCATGATTACACAGTTTCTTCGCTTTTTGAGAAGAGGGTGATAATTTGGTCAAGTCTGTTATTGACAGTGCGGGATGATTTCTTACGTGTCTAACCCTTTTACATCATTAATAGTAAATTAAATGAAAGCAGATAAAAAAAAAAAAATACGTCGAAAAAAAAAAGCAATATATATATCTGACTATATTACTAAATAAGATTTGTGTTGCCCAGCATAATACTGGTCAAATATTTGTTGTGATGCAAAGATGCAGTTAAGTATAGTTACATACATATTCTTCTCTTTTGGTCGTCTGTGAATGCATTATTTACAACCAGTAAGTCTGTTAAGTTAAAAAAAAAAAAAAAAAAACTGCATGCAAGTTTATAGCCCTAGCTAAGAGAGGGATCGAGCGGCTCTTGACTTATGATGGAGCCTTCCAAGTCTTCTCTTCCTTCTCATCATATCTCTCTTGGTTTCTCTCCCATTGTCTCTTGAAAAGGATGGTTTTTCTTTCCGTTCACCCCTCACCACTTTATCTCTTACACTTCTCATACAAATTTCAATCTTTTTCACTTTTAAAAGTCCATTTTACGATCTTAGTAAGAGCAACCAAGAGTAGATGTTTAGCCAAAACTGTTAAAAGAGTAGTGAACGGCTCTTCTAAAGTGGAGACAAAAAAAAAGGAGTAAAACCATTGGTTTACGACTAAGAAGCCTTTAAAGAAAAATAGTGAGAGATCTGGCAAAGAATAATCAATGAGCGCTTAAAAGTGAATATATTACATAATACTATCTACATCCGCCCCATAATAAGTTAGGGCATAAATCAAAAGTAAAAACTTGTTTTTTTTTTTCTTAAGTATTAAACAAACTAAAGCCACTTTTGACAGTAATAAAATTGCTAACCAAATGACAATCACTTTTGTTTACATTTATTCTTGAACCTTTTAAAATGGCTTAATAAATTGTCTGCGATGAAAGCAAACGTAAAAAAAAAAAAAAATGAAATATTGTTCAAAGAATTTTTACTTTCTATTTTATTGCGTTAAGTGGAAAAATATTGTAAACATGTCTCAAATTCTCCTAAATTGAAATTCAATTAAAAATGGGGGTGGAGGTGGTGGGCAGTTTTATTAACTCCTAAACAAATACAGAGACGGTTCTCTTACTACTAGTAAGAGGAAAAGTATTGTAATCGTGTCAAATTTTCGATATCGAGTTTTCACCGGAAATATCCGTTTTGAGGTCCCCTGAGTCCAAAAAAGTGGTTTTTAGCGAATGGTCTGTGTGTGTGTGTGTGTCTGTGTGTGTGTCTGTGTGTTTGTCTGTGTGTGTGTATGTATGTGAACAGCATAGCTCAAAAACGAAAAATCGTAGAAAGTTCAAACTTGACTTACGTTTAGGTATCTCCATGGGATCTGACGGTGCGTTATGTGTCAATATTCCTCAACCGGAAGTACCACTTTACTAGTTAAATTTTTTATTTTTTTGCGATTTTCTCAAAAATGGCTTCGACGATTTTCTTATTTGCACCATCAACCACACATACAATGAGCTACAACTTTTATTTAAAACATTTCTCTGGGAAAATTAATTTAATGGCACTTTTAAGGGAGAGGTGGGGTTAGGTTTTCCTCTAAAGGGCTATTTCAGTTTATTATAACACTTCTGTCATCTAAATAATATTAATTAAAATTAAATGTGTTATTGAAATTCCAATTATCTCCTTCTCATATCCATTATAGGATACTTTCTTGTCACATTCATTTCAATCTAATAGCTTTGGAAAAATCAGAGAGAATGGGAGGGGGCCAATTTATTAACTCCTACAACAAATATAGAGACGGACAAGGTTACTTAGAATATTTGTTATTGATTTTTTAAAATGTTATTCAGCTGCTTTGTTAATTTTATCTTCAAGCCTTCTAAGGTTCCACATCGAGATTTGAATATTGGAGAGATTTGAATAGAGACTGGCTGGGGGGGGGGGGAGATCATCAGATCATTATAACCTTTTTAAAAGTTGATATAAAAACTCTTTTCAAACCAACCTATTCCTGAGATTTCAGCGTCCGGTGGGAAAGGCAGGTATTTAGTAGAATATATAGACCTGTTTGTGAGAATGGGAGCTGGAGGATAAAAAAAAGGATAACCTCTTATAAGGATATACTGTTGAGACAGCTGGGGAAACAGTTGAAACTGCTGGGGGAGGGGCATGTGAAACGGATGTCCGAAGGCAGGATTTCAAAAAAGCTCTTGGTAGGGAAAACAGGAAGGAAGCCGGAATTTGGCAGAAATATTGAGGTGAGAATATTGGAATGAGGATATTGGAGAACATACAGCCAGGAAAGTGATGAGAAGTTAGGGCAAGTAAGTATGGAGTCCTAACCACCATAACAAATAAATAAAAATACTTCAACTATTTTTAAATTGGTTTAAGTATTGTACAAATCGTAAGAAGCTTGATTATCTCCAAAAAAAAATTACTTATTATAGAATGATAGATTTCTCTAGATTAATGCGAATGTGTCAACCACATGTACCTGATCTTTGTTTGGATGGCGGTGAGGTGATTACTAGGGGGATGTTCAAGCGGCAGGTATCTGGGTTCGGTTATAAGTAAAGACGGTACCTGTATCGAGAATATTAAGGACAAAATTGTTAAGGGCAGAGCTGCAACACGGATGTTACATTCTGTTAATTTGGAACCGTGATATTAGCATCTCCACAAAGCATCAAAATTTACACCTCTTTAGTAGAAAAAGCCTGATATTGTACGTATCATTTACAGTTACAGCCAGGAATGCAAAATGCATTGAATGCGACGGAAATGGGTTTTTGGAGGAGGTATACAGGATGTCCCAAGGTATATAGATAAAAACTTTTTCTCGGAAACTAAGATAGCTAGAAAAAAAACTAAAAAATACGTGTCCACGTAGTTTTTTGTTAGAAATCCAAATTTAATTTGCAAATTCGTTTTGGTGATTCGAGAAGCGACATACAGATACGGGCACCAACTCCATTTTTTCAAACGGGGAAGTGTGGTTTTTATTTAAGAAATAGATTCCTCTATTTTTTGTAAGAAAAATTTACTCGAACGGTTTCATTCTTTGACCGATATTTTACAAGTTATGAATGAAAACATGATTCCTATAAGAAATTTCAAAATGATATTATAACGTTTTTTTTTGATTGAATAAGAAGAAAAGTACTAATTTATTATAAATTTTACTCCTCATTAATTACAGATCTTGCTGGAACTGGCCTCCACCATTAGAGATGCATACACATGCTTTTTCCTGCCAATTGTACCTTACGACCAAAGAAATACATCTCTAATGGTGGGGGCCAGTTCGAGCAAGATCTGTAATTAATGAGGAGTAAAATTTATAATAAAATAGTACTTTTCTTCTTATTCAATAAAAAAACCGTTATAATATCATTTTGAAATTTCTTATAGAAATCCATGTTTTCATTCATAACTTGTAAAATATCACTCACAGAAAAAAACCGTTCTAGTAAATTTTTCTTACAAAAAATAGAAGAATCTATTTCTTAAATAAAAACCACACCTCCCCATTTGAAAAAATGAAGTTGGTGCCTGTATCTCGCTTCTGGAACCACCAAAACAAATTTGCAAATTAAATTTGGTTTTCTAACAAAAAACTACGGGGGCACGTATTTTTTAGTTTTTTTTCTAGCTATCTTAGTTTCCGAGAAAAAGTCGTTATCCATATACCTTGGGACATCCTGTATACATAAGAAAAATCCTCGATAGAGTTCCCAATATGTACAATAGCAGACCGAATAAATGAACGGAAATTATTATGGTATGGACATGTCCTATGCAGCAGCAACGACGAACGGCTTCCCAAAAAAATGCTCTCAACTGGGAACGCCCTGGTAGGCAGAGAAGAGGCAAAAAACCTCGAGATAGTTGGAGCGCGCAGGTCTCAGAAATCATGGCTGCTCGAGGTTTATGTACGAAGGAGGCCCAGAATAAGGATGTATGGTCAATTGGTGCAAGGAACAACCCTGATTATCTTGAAGAAGAAAAAAGGATCTTTCTTCACAAAAGTAGAACTTTTATATCGCAATAATAAAGATAACTTTAAATTATAAATAATTAAATCATATGTGGTTCAAATTATGAATTTAAAATCATAAAAAATTAATTTATATTCGATTTGATAAAATTCGAAAAAAAAGAGAAGATTACATGACTAAAAAATTTAAAAATATTTAATCATGTGGAAAGATAAAAGTGGGCATTTCTGTCAGCTGTAATTAAATAATATTACAATTAAAAAAAAAAAAAACGAAAAAAATCTGTGATCAATTAAAAAAAAAAGAAGATTATTAATATATTTATTAAAATGATAACATATATAAAGTATATTTGGTAGTATTTACATAAAATATTAAATCTCTTTCTTTCTCTCCCCCCCACTCTTTCTTTCTCACACTCTCTCACTCGCTCTCTCTCTCTCTCTCTCTCACACACACACAAAACACATATACCCAAACATATAGTTAATGTATTTAAATAATATACATATGTATAAAATGAAGCTATTAAAAACAATTCACTTAACGATCATAATGTTCAATAATTATTATTGTGTGTCCTACTTGTTTTATATATATGTATTTAATATATAAAATTTACATAAGATATATATATATATATATGAGATAGCCTTTTCACATATTTATTAATAAAATGCCAACTCAAATGTCAGATTGAATGAGGATAATTCGGGATTTATTTTCCTTTTTATTATATCTTATATATATATATATATATTTCTTTTTTAGCAAAGATATTGTTTTTTTTTTAATGTGCTTTATTAAAAAAAATAAAAGATTAATTTTTTTTTATTATTATTATTAATTTAATTTTTTCCACGACTTTTTTTTTTATAACTGTTTAAAATGCTTACTTTTTGTTTTTTTGTCGCCTCGTAATAAATGTTCAACTCTCATTTTTGACCTTAGCTTACGACATGGTATAATGTTAATTATAAGTTAAATTATTATTATTATTATTATTACCAACCTCGGGTGGGCTATATCCCGGCGCTGCAGCCAGCAGAGGCTTATTGTGCTGTCCCCGATAGTTCCTAGTAGACATTCCCTCCCTCCTTAAGGAGTTTGAGGGTGTAATGACATGGCAAAGTCATTGAAATCGGCAAGTCATAATAATTTACAACACGTGGCCTGGCCAGCTGACTGACTTCAAAACAAGGCCGCAGCCAAACAAACAAACCAAGGGTAAATACCCTTACATCAAAAGCAAGCGCCGATAAGGCTGGCCGCTGACCTAAATCGGGTCACCAAACTACGAAGGTCACACAAGGTCGCACACTAGGACAGATGTCTTGGTGTGAGTGT
The DNA here is from genome assembly GCA_011037195.1 of Triatoma infestans. Classification (NCBI taxonomy): domain Eukaryota; kingdom Metazoa; phylum Arthropoda; class Insecta; order Hemiptera; family Reduviidae; genus Triatoma; species Triatoma infestans. The sequence continues at coordinate 11,489 of JAAEAF010009816.1, forward strand.
GGCCAACACCAATATATAAACTCGCCCCATTGGAAGAGGGGAGGATTATATCATATACGATCATACGAGTACGTCTTCATATACGAGCAGCAGTTTACGCGTCCATATACAGTTTTACTTAAACTTATTATCTTTTACTAGTGCATCTTAGTTCGTTTATTTTATCACTCTAATTTGTTAGTTATTTCTCTTCTATTTAATTCTAAGTATTTTGTTGTTATTAGTTACCATTTATTACGTTAAAATCATTGTTCAAATACAGTTTATTTTTATAAAATCCGTATTAATAATTCGAGCACTAACTTCCAAAATCTCAAACTAACTTCCGCCCTCTTCAAGACATCTTCTACATCAGGAATCACATTAAACGATTCCATTACAAGGGCCTTCACCACCAGGTCATTTTGAGCTACTATCTCCTCCGGTCGCAACGTACCAAAGGTCGCAACGCAATCAAACAACAGGTGGGGGGGCCGTTTCCTCCTCTTCCTGATATAATCTGCACAAGGGTTCCGCTCAAATGAGCCCTACCTTGTACAGATGTTTCCTGAACCTACCATGACCCGTAAATAGTCCCGTCACCAGAGAGATCTGGCTCCTACTCAGACTAAGAGTCATTTGGGTCCTTCGTTTACACAGTCCTGGCATCATCCTTTTAACTGTGTATAGCACCCGGGCTCCCCACCCAGAGCTCTTCATGCTTACTACGACACCACTCTCTAATCGCTGCACGAATCGCTCCGCCAGTTATCCCCAGGACCGGCTCTGGACCAATGAACGGAGTGTTTGCCACGTTTTTGGCCAGTTGATCAGCTGTCTCATTACCCTCAAACCCTGCATGTCCAGGCACCCATAGCAGCTGTACCTTGTTGGAGAGTCTCACCAATGCCTCACGACATTCTTTCACTAGGGATGAGGTAGTTCTGTAAGCCTCTAGGGCTTTCAGTGCGGCCTGACTGTCCGAGCAAATGCGTATGACCTTGCCCCTTGGGGCTCTAGGCTCTACGCAGGTTCTCCTCGGCACAGATCTTAATGGCAAAGACTTCAGGCTGGAATATAGTAGAATACCTGCCCAACGGCCTCTCAATGAGCACACCTGCGGGCTCATTCCATACACTTCTGCTCCAGCTCCGCAATCCATCCTAGAACTGTCTGTAAACCACAGAGATTCAGTCCGGTAGCGATTCATACGTCAAATAGTTAACTAAACTTATCGCAGCTTTTGTGGTATCGCCGATGTTGAATATTGCTTCTTTTTTTTTTTTTTTTAATTTTACCACAATAGTATCTGGTTATATTAGGATTTGTGGACATAATATGTGAGTCAAACATATATACTGGAACAAAAAAGTATTTGATTAATTCCTTGTATATGGTGTGGATAATAGATTTATACCTCCATTATAATGGTTATAAAAACCCACATCCTGGGTCTGTGTTGATCATTAAAAACTATTAATTATCAGGTAATTGTTTAACTGATAAAAACTCAACCAAATATCCATGATTATTGGCATACATTCTTAATGAATTTATTGATACCATGCATCAATCATTATAATATAATAATTGTGCCATAGAATTTCACAGGTTAAACTTATCTCATAGGGGGGCAGGTAACAAGTTGACCAGGTATGCACTCTTAACCCTTGGGTTAACACAGTAAATTCCTTTTTTCCTGCTCCCCATGACATGATTTAAGGGATATTTTCAAAATTTCTTGAACATTCGTATCCCAGCACCTACTAAGTACATACAGTTTCAAGAAGTACATAAAGATTCGTCAGGGTTTCACCACTTTAAGGTAAACCACTCCTTAAATTTTGTGAGCCCTCGAGATAAAATGGTTCATAACCAAAGTATAGAATCCCACTGGTCGGAAAATAAAACGAGACGTGAGGAGACGAATTGGCCGCATGTGTACTACTAAGTTCGAACCTTACTTAGTAGAATACATTTGGAGGAGTAGGTTTTCGACAAATGAAGAGTTGTTTAAGAATCTTGTGGAAGCCCAGAAGTATTTTTGCAATTAGTTATTAGTAGTTTATTCCTTTATTAGTTAGTACACGATTAGGTTTTTTGACAAGGCCTTTCAAGCCGCCAAATTTATGTTATTGTGGATAGTTTTTATATAAAATGTATTTCGTTTATTTTCGGCAATAGGCCGCCAATCTCATTTTATTGCGGACATTTCTTATACATGCATTCCAACTTAATGTTTTTGGTGTTCATTGGGTTCTATCCACACTGATAAATCTGAAATCCAAATGAGTGTTTGAACTTTTTTTCCTGTGATTTCACAACATATTATTTTCATAATAATTTTGATCCGTTAGGAAATAAAATATTGGGAAAATCCTATCTTATAGTTTCCTTCTTGTGTTTTAGAAATTATAATCCTTTACACAGTGTACACATCAGACATGCCAACAAATCCATCCACACTACTTTGTACATATGCAGACGACACAGCCATACTCGCTACAAATGCAGACATCACATCAGCTTCACACAATTTACAGACACATTTAAATACAGTAGAATCATGGGCAAAAAAGTGGCGAATTAAAATGAACCCACAAAAATGCCAACATGCCACATTTACTCTCCGGCGGGGCTCCTGTCCTCCAGTCTTCTTCAATCACAATCCTCTCCCTGTAACAGATCTGGTGCGTGCGCTACCTTGGGCTCTTCATTGACAAAAGACTCACGTGGAACCCGCACACAAGACTTAAAAGACAAGCACTGACTAAAAGGGCCAAACTTCTTTACAGACTTATCGGAAGACGATCCAAATTACCTACAGAACTCAAAAGACTGATATATATTTCTGTAATCAAACCAATTTGGACTTACGGACTTGAATTGTGGGGTTCAGCTAAACCTACAAACTTACGTACCATTCAGGCATTCCAATCTAAGCTACTTCGACAGATAGTTGATGCTCCTTTCTACGTCTCAAACCTTACGCTCCATAATGACCTCAACCTTTCCTTTCGTACAACAACTTGCCAAGACAAAATATCATAAACTGCATACTACTCTCTCCTTTGCTCTAATCCTTTTGTACAATCTCTAGCCTCCACTACCATCCCTGACAATCCGCCTCGCCGTTTGAATCGCCAGTGGCCCCGAGATTTCCTTTGGGATTGATCAGTGCTACTGGTATCCCGTAGAGAGTGCTACCGCTGGGTAGTTTCTCTCCTCCTACCTTCTCACAGCCTACAGTTTCATTATCCAACTTCCTATTTGCTTATTGTATATATGTAATACAGATTGTAAATTTCTAAATAAACCAAAAAAAAAAGAAATTATAAAATGCCCCTTAAACCATGTGATAGAGGGCAACCCTTCAAAACAGGTGCCTGCTACTACAGCTACTAGCAAACCCTTTCAAACAATAGCCACCCTTACTTTTATTACCCTAATTAATCTTTTTTACCTGCCCCCCCCTACGAGATGAGTTTAACCCCAATTTCACTTTTGTTTTGCAAGATCCATTGCAATTCTTTATAATTGGCTAGGAGTTAGGACTGATTGTACAGGTACTGATTGGCCTTCAGTGACAGTCAAGTGTACAGAGACACGCCAACAGTAACTTTGGAGACATGAAAGGAAGAGAGGCGCCCAATTTTGGATAATTTTTCATTTTTAGAGATGCCTTTAGGCCCTGTCACCTCGACTGGAAGAATATTTTTGGAAGAACACAGCTCTTTTAGTCTTCTAGCACATTCTAGTGTCAATTTGGAGGTCAATTTAATACTTTCAACAAAGCCTGACTATCCGTGCAGATACAAACCATTTTAAACTTGAGTTGGGCACCTACTCACCGAAATTGCTGTGAATAGCAATCACCCTCAGCCATCACTATATGTCACAATATAAAAATATTAAAAAGCAAACAGAAAATAAGCTTTGAAGTAGCTTTACTTTAAATTTGGTGCGGTTTTAAAAAATGACTGTCACTGTAACAAATAAATCTGGAGTCGGTTACTGATGGGAACAATATTGGGGATCTATAGCTAGACAAGCCATGATATCGCTTTTTATTTACTGATTTTTTTATAAGGTACTTACAATGAATAGATCTAGAATCACAATGTCAAATGTTCTAGATTGCCCAGACACTGGCCTCCACTTCTTTATACATTGTTCGTGAACACTGAATTAATTCCTTTCTTACTCACTTAGGAGTCATCATGTTGAATCATGTTTTTTAAATTTATTTAAGGTTCATCAACTTGGCCATCACAGTACACTGCCGGCCTCCGGGACAATGTTCTATAGTTATAGAGAATATATAAGATATGAAATATAATTCGAAAATGGGGGCGGGTGTTAGTGTAGTGGTTATGTCCATGGACTTGTAAGTGGGGGAGGACCCCAGTTCGAGTCCCACGTATAACTGCTAAATTTTATATTGGTATGAAAAATGTTAATAGTAAAGTAGGTGCTTCCTGTCCCCGTCCACGACAGCTAATTTGGTAGTTGGACGTTAAGCCCGCCTGAAAAAAATAGGCATTACTTTACTTTACTTTTACTTTACTATAATTCGAGAATGAAATTAGCGTAAGTTTTAACAGTATAGAACAAAATCAGTCCATCACTTTTGCCGTTATTTTATACACTTTTACTCCATTTTTATTACCTTTCTCAACTCTTTACACAAGGAAATTATTGATGATGAAGTGGATGTCCGTGATGATTTAATGATCCCATCAGTGCAAATTGTAATCACATCACAAAACATGACTGTTTCAAAGATGTTTGAGCAGCTTTGAGCTTTGACGAGCTCTCAGTATAATGAAGTTCCGTCTCAGAAGTTTATTTAACGTACTATTTGGATGATAAATTCTACACATTTAATTAGCTAATTAGTGTTCTAGGAAAACAGGAAATGTCTTTAATAAAGATATGTATAACTATTCAATATTGATTCTATTTTGAACTTGAAGTGGATCATGAGCTGAATCTTCTCCTCTAATAGCTGAACCTTTTTTCTTTCACATTTGTCAATAATCGAAATGTAATTTTGCTGTAAGACTTGTGTGACTTGGAAAGCAGTGAGCGCAGAATGATGAAGCTGAACTGAAATTAATATTTTTCTCACCTAATACAAGAAACATCGGTTATGAAACACACGGTTTTCATTATTTCTGTCCAAACAATTACATTTGTGATTGCTACCGTTTCATTTAATGTCGAAGATAACAAATGACCAGAACCTTATATTAACCCCGCGTTGAATTAACTAATTTTTTATTAAATAAATGTTAGAAATATAAATAAAAACAAAAAAAAAAAAAATTTCTCAATTACCGAAGAAAATCTCTTTAAAAATTAAAATTAATAATTTGTTAGGCCAAACATAACCTGTATTCTTCACTTAAAACATTTAATCCTTCGATTAAAAAATAGATTGATAGGATTAACTATGGTTTGGTAAATAAATATATCATCGTTTTCCAATCTACTAAGTGAGTTTACCAATTCACCCGACCACCTTTACACTGCTCTTTACTTGGTAATGGGAAAAGTTTAAGGAACTCCTCCTCCTCCTACTACTACTAAGTCTCCCAGTTTTAGTTGGTTTTTCTAAGCCTTCCTGTTTAGAAGAGGGCGCTAGTGGAGTGGAGCGGTAAAATGGCGATGAAGCGTGTGTGTACTTTACAAATTGCTCTGGGATTACTTGAGATCACTCTTGATGGGATCATCCTACCATCCTTCAACAAATTC
>JAAEAF010009817.1:0-35462 GCA_011037195.1 Triatoma infestans
AAAAACTCCTCTTCCGACACCCATACAAAAATTATTAAACAAAAAATCCGTCCTAAGAACATGGGGCTACACTATAGTAACTTCCTTCATAGAATTGTTGTAAGCGAATATACGTACACGGTGCTTTAATGTCAACGAACAATTAGCTTAATTCAGAAAAGTGGAACATTCTAATACGAATTTAGAGGTGTTGACACAAAAACTCAGTGCCCCTCCGGGGTACGCGCGTACATTGTGGTCCTCCGGGCCGGATAATGCAGTTTTCTTTCATCAAAAATGCCCCGAAAAAAGACCGTCCTTCACTCCCGACACCGTATGTCATTTATATTTTGTGAGAAGTATTTTTTCTTTCTAACTAATTAATAAAACTCGGATTTAATGGTTTCCACAATTATGGCATGTCCAAAAGGAACAGTTTAATAGAGCGGTAAAAATGTCTTATTTTTTGTGAGACATTTTATCACAAAGCTACACATAATAGAGTTATTTGCTAGAAATATTTTTTCAAAAGTTTGTAATTCCATTAACCTGATTTTCTTCAATCTCGTGAATTTTACTAGTGATTAATGGGTCCTTAATGTGGGTCCTTAATATGGCAGACGCTGAACTACACGATTATTTGGAAATTTAGAGGAATGTCAAACATCGTAAAACAAAAAGTAAAAAACTGAGAATATATAATAATATAATAACAATCTTATTTTACAAATTAGCACATATTATTATTTGTTAAATAATAGATCTATCTATCTATGATGTCATATGATGTGAAAGAGATATATAGGATTGTATTGGCACCATGTACTATATATTGTGTGGTACCGATATTAGTGAATGTAGAAAGTGAAGTGGGTGTGCAATAGAAGTGGCAAAGTGAACAGAACAGCCAGTAGAGGTGCGGCGCTGTACTGTTGGTTGTAGTAGGTAGGTTGACAGGAAGGTAATCAATAAGTCACACATTGACCCAATTAGGTTGTATGTGACGGCTGGTGTATTGGTACGACGAGCTGCTGCTGCTGCTGCTGCTGCTGTTGTTGCAATGCTTAGTTTATATAGAATACAGTAGATCTGGCTGTTTGTATGTTTGTTTATATATATATATATATATATGTGCGTATGTACAGTGTGTATGTACAGTGTGTATGTATTAATAATAAAATACACACACAGAGAGAGACACATTCCTGCTAAGCCATCCATCCATACTACCCCAATATTAACTCTCTATTATCATTACATATATGCCCATGAATGTCATTTATATTTTGCCAGAAGAGCTTTCTAACTAATTAATGAAACTCGGATTTAATTGTTTCAACAATTAAGGTGTGTGTCCAAATCGTACTAATAAAAGTCTTAATAAAATCAACATAAAAAAGATATTTGAAAATTTGGCGGGAAATATTCTCACGAATTTTTTTCTTACTGTAATTTACTTACTTAGTTTGGATTAATTGTTTTAATTTATTTATTTATACGATTATTACATAGTTACATACAAATATATATATGGGTATGTGTATGCATTTAAATATAATGGATGATTCTTCTCGACCGTTGTTAATTTGATGGATGAGGATAGTGAGATGCGGTCTTTAAAAATAACAAAAAAAAAAAATATATATATATATATTTTTCCAACGTTTTGACAAATATATTAATCTTCAACCAGGCATAAACATAATAAATATTAAACTAATTGTTAAACTTAATATTTTATTTTTGTAAAATATGTTTGTGGTGGTAACAGTGCCACACCACAGAGAATAGTCAACGTATTGTAATGGCAAGAGAGAGAATTAAGAGAGAGAAGACAGACCCTCTCTGGTACTCTCTGACTTAAGAGGGCTAGAGTGGGAGAACCTGTATATAAGCCAGTGAGAATCTATATATATATCTAGCTATCTATCAGATTCAACCATACATCGCATCGTGTCCTATTTCTACTCCTACCTTTTATTTTATAAATCATTACAAGTCCAGTGCAGTTTATGTAAACTTATAGCTACATTATAACAGTGTCTTCATATCTCGTTTAATTAATCAAACCTAATTTCTCTCCTCATCAACTCCATTATAGTATACACCACAGTGAACAGCAATCTCTAGTGTTTCCACCAATTAATTTTCCAAAAATAAAATTTTGAGTGTCATCGTGTTTTGAAGTTAACCATTTATTATTTTTATGCCTTGATAAAGACAAATATTTGTTGTGGTGGTTGGTTCCGCAGAGCTGGAAAGCATCAGAGACATTTTCCGTGGTAGCCTGCTTCATATGATGAAGAATTAAGAGAGAGAAGACAGACCCTCTCTGGTACTCTCTGACTTAAGAGGGCTAGAGTGGGAGAACCTGTATATAAGCCAGTGAGAATCTATATATATCTAGCTATCTATCAGATTCAACCATACATATGATGAAGCAGGCTGCCACGGAAAATGTCTCTAAAGACAAATATATTTGTCGAAACGTTGGCAAAAATTTTTTTTTTTTTTTTTTTGTTTTTTTTATTTAAATAAAGATCGAATCTCACTATCCTCATCCATCTAGATATAATATCCAAGTTGTACTTCCGGTACTTATGATTCAACCGGAACTTTACAAAAGGATTTTTCAGTTTTTTTTGCTATTTTCTCAAAAATGGCTCGATGATTTTTCTTTTAACTTGTTGTGTAATAACTACACATACAAAGTGCTACAACTTTTATTTGAAACATTTCTCTGGAATAATTCATTTAAGATGATTTTTGGGAGAGCGGCAAGGTTTTCCTCTGAAGTACTATTGTATTTTATTATACAGTTCTATTAACTGAGAAATAAATATGTTGTCAAAATTTTGAGTTTAAAGAAAAATCCGGTTGATCCAAATGTGCGTTTTAACGAAGTTTTTTTCAATTTTCAATTTTTTTCATGAAAATTATTCTTCATAAAAATATCGTTGGATTTCATTAAATTTATTACACTAACTATAAATACAGAGAACTAGCACTTTTATTGGGAACACTTTTCTCCCGAGGAAGTTAATTTAAAGAAGTTTGGGGAGAAGGGGAAGTGTATGGTTTCGTCAAAAAAGTCATTTTATTAAGTTTACATTCTACAATTGATATAAAATTCAAGACAATCACGAACATTCAGTAAAAATTATAAGTTTCAAGAAAATTAATCATTTAAAATCAATTTGGAGTGTTTCACGCCAGAATTTTTTTTATTAACTTTCGTTTACTGCTGGTAAGAAGAAGTATTTGGGATTGTATCAAATTTTTGAAATTATGTTTGTACCGGAAATACATATCTAGGAAGTCCCCTGAAGACGAAAAAAAACATTTTTATCACTTCAGGGCGAATTCATGACACTTTTATCTCTATATTGGCTATTTTGTTTTTGAGATTGATGGGGTTGAGGAGTTAATTTTTCGATCGGATTATTTATTTCCTAATCTATATACGAGGTGTGTAAATTAAGTAATGAGACTAATTTTCTAGTGTTCGATCTGACAACACTGGAGACGCGGCGCATGCGTGGTAGGGCAAGTAAACATCTGATACACGTCCAGTGCAAATTTGAAAGAGTTGTTGCACTGTCCGTAGTGACTTTTTTTGTGAGCAAGGTTTTTTCAGTGCGTTTTAAAAATGAGTGACATCAATTACGAGCAACGTTGTGCTATCAGGTTTTGCTTCAGACTTGGGTACAGTGCAACGGAAACGTTTGAGAAACTGTGCCAGGCCTATGGAGACAATGTTTTGTCGAGAGCACAGGTTTTTAGGTGGTTTAAGTCGTTTGCAGAAGGAAGGGAATCAATTGAAGACGAGCCTCGCAGCGGAAGGCCTTCATCTTCAAGAACCGACGAAAATGTTGGCAGAATCCGCGATTCGTCCGTTCAGATCATCGTTTGACAGTCCGAATGATCGGCGAAGAGTTGAATTTGACTCACACAACCGTTCATCAAATTTTGACTAATGAATTGGGGATGAGAAAAATTTGTGCAAAAGTGGTTCCGAAAAATCTTTCACAAGAGCAAAAAGACATCAGAAAGGAAAGGAGCCTTGACTTTTTGGGAGCAATTGAAAACGATCCCAATTTTTTGGAACGTGTTATTACAGGAGACGAGTCTTGGGTGTTTGAGTATGACCCAGAAACAAAGCGTCAGAGCATGCAGTGGCACACTTCAACCTCTCCAAGGCCAAAAAAAGCAAGAATGAGCAAGTCAAAAATAAATGCATGCTGATTTGCTTTTTTGATAGCCAAGGAATCGTTCACAAAGAATTTGTGCCTCAATGCCAAATGGTAAACCAACATTTTTACCGAGAAGTTCTTGAGAGACTTCGAAAAAGAGCCATGCGTGTGAGACCAAACATCAAAAACAAGTGGGTGTTGCATCACGACAATGCTCCGTGTCACACCGCGATTTCTATTAATGAGTATTTGGCCAGTAATAACATTCCTGTGGCTCCTCAGCCTCCTTATTCACCCGACTTGAGTCCATGTGACTTTTTTTTGCTTCCCCAAATTGAAAAATCACCTCAAGGGACGTCATTTTGGAACATTGGAGAATATTCAAACAGCCGTAACCGACCAACTGAAGTCTATTCCAGTATCCGAGTTCCAGCACTACTATGTTGAATGAAAGAATCGTCTTCAGCGTTGTGTGGCTTCCCAAGGTAGTTACTTTGAAGGGGACAATGTTGAATTGTAATTTTATTTGAATAAAAAAAAGATAAAAAATAAGTCTCATTACACACCTCGTATATAAACATTCAGCATCCGTATGTTTGTGGCCGCAAAACGCGAAAAGTAGTCGAAGGATTGACTTGAAATTTTTACACAACTTTGCATTTCTATATAAGAGTGTTTATATATATACTTTTTACTCCAAAGTTCCCACGGAAACGGGAACTGCTCCGAGCTTTTCGCGAGGTTGGCAAAAATAGACACATACAGACGTGTTGCGATAGTGTCTCACTCGCTCTGAACCTCTTTCTCAACTACTTATAAGTACCACTGTTCCGAAGTTCCCACGGAAACGGGAAATTCCTTGCTAAAATCCGTTCAAACGGCCATATTGCGTTAGCACTTGCTTCTTCAGTTATTGCTGATGGAAGGAGGTAGAATAGCGCATTCAGCTCTGAAACTGTCTTGACTTAAACATGCACCTCACAGAAAACCAAACATATAACATTTCTAAAACATCAGGAATGGGAAAAGTTCTTCGGGCGTGCAAAATCATAGAATGAGATGAATGTACAATGGGTTATAAGAAGGCCCTGGAAGCATTAAACCATACATTGAAAGATCATGTTCCATTTGCTGGAGCATTGGTGTTACTAGCTGGTGACTTCAGGCAAACGCTTCCAGTGGATACCTCGCTCAACACTAGCTGATGAATTGTATGCCTGCTTGAAATATTCAACTCTTTGGAGCATAGTAAAAAAAGTTCGTTTAACAACGAATATGAGAGTTCAACTTCAAAACGATCCAACAGCTGCCATATTTTCAAGACAATTACTCGAACTCGGTAATTGTCTTGCACTGCTCCTACAAATCCGAAAATGGGAAAAATCACCTTCCCAATTTCTGCAACATTGTACATTCAAAAGAAGAATTAGTAGGCAAGGTATTCCAAGGAATCGAAACAAATTATCAAAATCACGCATGATTAAGCCTAAAAATCAGACTGAGCCACAGCGAAGCGTGGTCGGGTTAGCTATTATTTTATATTTAAAAAAAGTGGATAGTATATATTATATTATTTAATCCAAACGTAAAATATTTTAGTTGCAAGAACCTTAATTGCATTCAATGGATGTTACATTCAAATTCATTTTTTTTTTTTTTAATACTGGATACAGAAAATAGTTGTAATCGATCTGTTTAGTAAATAACAGTAAATAAAAAATTAAAAAAGTGAGCTACTTTAACACTCTTAAATCTCAACTTCTGGTGCGCTCTGTAGAGTAAATACCGGAAAGATAATTAATAATATAAATTGTGATGAGATATCTCGAGTGGGCTCTTGATTAATAGAAAACAGCAAAAATATTGAGTGGACCGTATATAATATAATTGGTTGAGCAAAATAGGTCACTCTCAGCAAGCACAGAATGGTTGGAAGATCCATGTGTACTTAGCCCATATCGGGGACAGGGGGTGAGGAGGAATAGAAATAAGGATATACATCTTATTTGCCTGCAACCCTTGAGACTTGATCCATATACTGCTGCTTGGTTGATGATTGTAGATAATAATTTAACGGGCTCCTAGAAGCTGCACGGCAGGAAACTAAGCTCAAGTAACAATCATCTGATTCTACAATGAGCTCTTGCAGGCCGGGATAGAACCGGAGCCGCTTGCTCGACAAAAGACCAGTTTTTATTAACACTACCCAGGAAAACTAGAAGTGGCAAACTTGGGTTTTCGCAATTAAGGGCAGCCGAACTGGTCTGAAGTCTATAAGACAGATTTACTACTAAGTGTGCTGCATTACAACTCATTTGTTCGAGCGTTACATAGCGACTAACGGAGAAGGGAAAAAAAGCATAGGTTCCCCACTCTCTACTCTTAAGACACAGCCTAATAAATTAGTAAATTATTATCAATGTAGTACAAAATAAAATTATTGTACGCCGTTGGTGGCAAATTGATATTTAGATTAAATACCGAACAAGGTCCTTAAACTGTTTTTTGTCTCTTAATGAAAAGGAAAAAAAAAAGAAAAAAGAAAGCCTCAGTCTAACCTTATGTTTTCTCCGTATCTCCTCCCTTTGAAGGTCATTTATAGAAAGGTGGTAGTAGTTTGTGGTGGCTGCTGAAGGTTGATATAAAAAACATTTTAGTTTTATATTATATAGATAGCTAAAGCGGCGTGTAATGCACGTATTCACATTTCCTGTCAGCATTATGATCATGACCGTATAGTAGACGATTGTCGAAACTACCAAGTTATCTGTTAGCTAGTATAGAGGGGAAAAGATATTCGAAGAAAATTGTGCATGGAGAAAATTTTCAGACTGCTGTAACAGGAAATGCTTGCTGCTATCGTGTTCAATTTTAGGAAGTTGTGGGTTTTACCGGAAATAATGTTTTGAAGTATGGGCGATGTATACATTACATTACAATATGATGTGGGTTCTACATTTTATATATTATCAAGATATATTTAAATGCATTTAAGTTTAAGTTTACAATGCGAAGTTTAAAGAAAAATTCGATTAATTAAAAGTACCACTTTATAGCATTGGGTTTCTGAACACGAAATCTTATTTGCATATCGATAAACTATCATGGCGAGGGCATCATTGTTAGTTAAACAATTATAATACCCTTCGTCTTTGTGATCTAATGCAAGCCCACCTAAATTTTTTTTAAATAATTTGAGGTAAATGTGATAATTACTAATATAATCGACAAAATTTGAGATAATTGTGATAATTACTAAGAGAAAGTCGTTAATAGTTTCATACCAACTTTTTTTTACTTTCTCTTACTCCTGGTAAGAGGTTGTTAGGAGGTATGTGTGTTGAGAGGTTCCCCTAAATGCAAAAAAAAAAAAAAAATTCAGTGAATGTTATATATATATATATGTGTGTGTGTGTGTGTGCGTGTGTGTGTGTGTGTGTGTGTGTGTGTGTGTGTGAGTCTCTGTATGCGTGGAGTTTGTGTGTACATAATGTCACAAAAATGAAGAATTTAGTCTACTATCTAGACACTTAGAATTAGAATGTGGGGGGAATCAAACCCAGGCACAGTAGCCTACCTATTGAGGCTTATTGTGCCAACCGCACAATACCTAGTAGTGGAATCCTCCCCTCATCATGAGGTCCAGGACTTTCCCCACCAGTCCTTCTTGCAGTGCGATTTCCTCCGGTCTCAACGTGCCGAAGATCTCGTACCGCAATCTGCCGATTGCGACGCAATCAAACAACAGGTGAGAGGCCGTCTCCTCCTCCTCCTGACACAGTCTACACAAGGGCTCCGCAAACCATCTAGACACATAAGTAATTATCACTTTTATTTGTAACTTTTCCCTAAGGAAAATTGATTTTTTTTTTTTTTTGAGCATAGTACACCCACTCTCCAAGAAGGTGAAACAAGTGTCTCATCCTTTTGGCCGCATTTCCTGCAAAGTGGATCCGAGAAAATCTTGGAGTGCCTCAGCCCCGTAATATTTTTCCAATATAATTTATATTTCCGTGTTAGCATTTTTTAATGGCCCCTCAGGCAGTTCTGTACGAGATGACGCAGGAAGGCTCCGGACCAATGGGCGTTCGTGAGATGCCCATCTTTGCCAGCCTGTCGGCCTCTTCGTTGCCTGATTGTCTTTGTGCCCCGGCACCCAGAGATTCTAACTTTTCGCGGCTTTTTTTAACAATCCTCGACCTGATGCAGTTAGCCTCTAAAGCCTTTAGTGCTACCTGGCTATCAGAGAAGCTCATAATTCTTCTGCTCGTTACACCCTTATCCCTATGATATTGGGCACAACTTAAAATGGCGAAGATTTCAGCCTGAAAGACCTTTGAAGGTGTGCTACCAAGAGTTATGGTAGAGATATGTAACTTAATATTTACAAAGCGAATATCTAAAATATGTATCAGAGACATTTTCCGTGGTAGCCTGCTTCATTTTGTGGTCATCGACCGGTTTCGGGCGTTCACCCATCTTCAGGATGCATTTGTCAGTCAGTGTGATAACACGCAATTTCAGTTTATACACTCGTATAAACTGAGTTGAGTGTATAAGCTGAAATTGCTCTGTGTAAGTGTGTGTTATCATGACAAACGCATCCTAAAGATAGGCGAAGGTTCTTTTCTAACCTGCATTCAAAATCCATTAAACTTAATGAATTCAACCTTTATTAATTCATATAACTAAAAGGTCATAATTACATATTGGTATCTATCAATAATTTATTAATTGAATGGAATTTATTATTAATTAAAAAAAAAAAGTAGGTCTAATTGACAATAAACGTTCAATCAACTAAGTAATAATGTTATAAAAACTAATTATGAATTAAAAATAAATGTAAGAGTTAATTAATTATAAACCCATGTATTATATAAGGAAATATTAATTAAAGGGAAGTAATTTTGATTATTGTTTACAAAGCGTAATATCTTGTTTTCTGACTTCCAACCGCTACAAAGTGGATTTTAGTAAAAGTTTAGTAATTGCTATTACATGGTTTTCTGTGTTTAAATACCTTCAGGGCCTGACCTGCCGGAAACTTGCAATTTGCTTTTGAGATTATAACTGTATTCTCACTTTATTATACTAGGTTCCTTATCAATATAGAAATGTTTAATGTGATTTATTGTATTTTTTAGGGACTCTCTCGTTTAAAGATAAAAATCCTGCTCTTTGCAACTCTATGTTATATACTGTCTGACAAACGCATCCTAAAAATAGGCGAACGCCCGAAACCGGTCGATGACCACAAAATGAAGCAGGCTACCACGGAAAATGTCTCTAATGCTTTCCAGCTCTGCGGAACCAACCACCACAACAATCTAAAAAATATGTCATCATTTTCTCCCAAGCTCCTATACTTCTAAAAATCAAGATTCTTCATTTTCTTTTTCTTGAACAATTTCAACTGAGAAAGAATGTGGACTGGAGTGGGAGAAACTATAAAAATACAGCGACGGACAGTCCATGGGAATACAGTTCAAGACAGTTTAATATTATTCACTATAGTTCATCATCTCGCCAGTCACTTCGTGTCATTTTCATACCACTCTACCTTAAACATTCTCTATTGTAAAGTCCAGGCAGACTGTGTCTCATTATTATTATACATAGTGATTATTAAATACATGAAATTATAAGAAAATTTTATATTATATGTTGCACAATGATTTTCAAAGCAGACGCTATAATGTGAGACTAAAGGCACCCTTGTATGAAACTTTGCCAGCATAGACGCAATAGAGCCGAAATCCTTGCGTGTTACTTATGTTATAATGTGTTCAGCAGTGTTGTAGACTGAATGTGTTTTAAATTGATGATGGTTGGCACACTTATATTGTTTACAATTTGCCAGATAATAGGTGAACATGTCGAAACATGACTGTAATGAAGGAGAAAAAATTGAGTTAAAACCACGTCAGTGATTGTAATATGATTATAAACCGACGTTTCACCCATATTACAATAGGCATCTTCAGTGAGGTGTTGACTTGCTTACTAAATCAACATCATGACTTTGGAAGCCCAGAGATCAGTGAACTAACATATTCTCAAACATTGCTGACACCCAACACTAGGGTCCAGCAAATTGGAGCCTCAAAGAAGTTCTATAAGAAAGTCCCACGACTAAATTAAAAAATATGGTATGAAACACTCACCCGATTTCCTCTTACTGCAGTTTGCAGAATTATAATTGACACATTTTCTTCAAACTAAATGGGAACTTGTTTGAGGAAAGCACAACCTCCCCCTTTCAGCAAATTTCTTTAAATGAACATTCTCTGAAAATACGAGTTCCCAGCAAAAGTGACAGTTCTCTGTATACATATAGTTAATGTATCAAATTTATTGAATCCATTGGGTGATTTACGGAGTATAACAGCAACCAAAGAGAGTAAAGAGAAGAGAAACAAACCCAACCACTCTCTGGAGTGGGAGAAACTGTATAAATACAGCGACGGACAGTCCATGGGAATACAGTTCAAGACAGTTCAATATAGTTATCATCTCGCCAATCACTTCGTGTCATTTTCATACCACTCTACCTTAACCATTCTCTATTGTAAAGTCCAGGCAGACTGTGTTTCATTATCATTATACATAGTTAACCGGTGTTAAAAAAACAAAACAAAAATCATTAATACATCAATACAATAAATTAATATGCTAAAAATGTGTTAATATTCATTATTATAAGGCTAAGATATACAGAAGATATAATAATAAATAACTCAGAAGGGATTAGCTCAGTGATAGCGCGCTGGACTAGCAACACGGAGATCACGGGTTCGAATCCAGCCGTGCTACCCTTAGATTTTCTCTTCCTAGGAGCCTCTACAGCTCACTGTCCGATAATGGACAGTGTTGTGTGTAACGAGAGAACACTGTCCGGAAGCCGGCAGTGCACTGAGAAGGCTCCGGGCGCAAATGACCACAGATGTTGAGACGCCTTAAATTAAAAAAATAAATAATAAATAGCTATTGAATATTATATGGAGTTTAGCCAGAAACATCCTCCGATAGCCAGGCTGCCTTGAGGGCATTTTCGTCGCACCAAATAGTCTCTCGACTGGTGTGGGATTGTTTAACCGAGTTGGTGCTCTGAATAAGCTGATACTCGCTTTGGTGCCGGGACACAGTGCGCAGGATTTTTGTGCAAGAGAAGCTGGATGCCATAGCGAGGGAGATCTCAAAGGACATTTTCATAGGTCCCGAACCCTTCTGCTTGTCCTAAAGTCTGATCTACTGAACTTCTATTAAAAGTTGGCAAGAAGAACAACCAATGGTGGGAGAGAACATCCAGGACAAAGGCAGGCAAGTCTTTTTATTAAGAACCATTCGCCTATATTCACCAGGGGATCTACTGAACCATAGTCAGAAGGTTATAAGGATAATAGTAGATCTACTAATGGGGCAATGCTGGCTGAATAGGTATATGCACCAGTAACTACTTACGGAGGACGCGATTTACCGGATTCTGTAAGGCTACAGAAGATAACCCCAGGGACACATTCTTTGTGAGTGTGCCGGCGTGATGAGGACAAGGTTTCAAAGTTGGGAGTGGGTTCATGGCGGAGCCGCTTTCAGCTTTGCTAGCCCTGATTATTGGCGGACGTGCTTATAACCATTGAGAATCCCACACTAGACTTTTCATTATATCTCAATTGTTCACAGCTCCCTAAAAGACAATCCACTTTCCCCACTTTGAAAAGCTCTGCTCTTAAATACCATTCCAATATTTTATACGATTATTATTCCCATGATGTTAATAAGAATCAGAAATGTGACTTTAATGATTTTTTTAATTTTTATAAAGACACTGTAGGGGTTTTAGTGAACCAGTGAACCCCCACCACTCATCCACTCTAGCGGAGAGAACAGCCCCTCTCTCGCACAGAGAGAGAGGCTCGGCGAGTGTTAATATACGAGGGATGAGAGTTATAATAACGGAGTGATATCTGATGTGTGAATCAACTGAATTCTATCTGAATGATCTTTGAGTGTCTCTCTCTCTCATATATATATATATATATATATATAAATATATATATATACATATACACACTCGCCGAGCCTCTCCTCTCTGTGCGAGAGGGGCTGTTTCTCTCCGCTAGATTGGATGAGTGGTGGGGGTTCACTGGTTCACTAAAACCCCTACAACACTAACTGGGTTTCTTGAAACATGTTATACTAACAAAGCAAATAAAACATAACACTTTTGTTTACGAACAAAGTATCGCAGCTTGTTGGATATGGTCCTAAGTATTTAATGATCCGTAATTTATCTTGTCAAAGATGCATTTGTACTGATAGATTAAGCTTATTAATCTACGTTATTAGATTCCTTTTTCACTTTGTTAATTACAACAGAAATATACCACGCAGATTGTATAAAACAAAAAAAAAAAAAAGAAAAGAAAAGCAAAGCAAGGAAAAAAGCATCAAGTAGGCAGAGAAGAGCAAAGCTACTTTTTAAATAGAATTACTTAAGAAAGAAATTACAATTTCTAATTATTTTGTACCTAATTGGAGTCACCCACTTAGCACGGCAGCACAGATGTTGGCCCTTCCCTTTGATTTACTTTAATGAAAAATAAAAATGCAAAACCTTTTTGAAAATTATTGAGTGGCGGGAATGAGAAAAGAAGTTAACTTTTAAAAAAGGAACATTGGGGAGGTGGTACCTACTTTTTTTTAAATCATAATTTGCAGAGATAGTTAGTGTTTTTGAAGTTATATAACTTGGGAACTCTCCCCCGGCTTGATGAATAAATAAACATGTTATTAATGTAAATATTTAATTAGTTTAGATTATAATGACTTTGTTACAATATTTTTTTTATTTATTGCCTTTTTGTTTTATTTCCTTTAAAATAATTGAATGAAATATTTCATATTTTGTTACATAAATTGAAGTTTAGTGATTTGAATTTTCTTTACAAATCCAGTGTTTACTAAACAGTTTTGTTTTGCTTTACAAGATATTGAGTAAAAAGATAGTGGGAGTCATACTTGTTAAGCAACACCCTTTGGTCTATTAGACTCCAGGTCACCCCACCCCCTCGAACCTCTGTAAAATAAACTTTTGCGGAAAATGTTTCAATTAAAAGTGATAGGCAAGAGAGAGAAAACAGGTACTCTCTGTTACTCTCTGACTTAAGCAGGCTAGAGTGGGAGAACCTGTATATAAGCCAGTGAGAATCTACCTAAGGACATCTATCAATCTATCAATCTAGATATATCTATCTATCCGATTCAACCATTCATCGCATCGTGTCATATCTCTATTCTCACCATTTTATTCTATAAAATCATTACAAGTCCAGCGAAGTTAGTGTAAACTTTTAGCTATATTATAACAGTGTCTTCATATCTCGTCTAATTATTCAAACCTAATTTCTCTCCTCATCAACTCCATTATATAGGTTAAGTAGTACTTCGGAGGAAAGCTAACCCCCCTACTATTCCCCCAGAACCTTCCCATTTTTGAGAAAATCACGAAAAACGGGGGAAAAAAAAATAAACATTCACCAAGTCGTAGATATGATGACCGGAAACCTTTGGTGAGATATTCTGTTCATACATTAAATTGTTCTAGACATGTATTTACTATGAATACTTTATTTCAAGAATTTGTCACGATCGCATAACTTTCTCATACTAAGGGGAGTATGAGAAAGTAAAAATGTATAGATTGATTTGAGAAAAATATATTGATTATGATTGAAAAAAAAAAAAATATTTAATTAGCTCGTGAAATGCTGCCTAATATTTTTTTAGCACTTTGCGAACTTCCGTTAAATCTTGAACGGAAGCTTTCCAAATAAAGAGGTACAAATGCTTCGATTATAGCTCTATTTGGAAAACCTTTTGGTATCTCTTTGATGGAAAGTGGGTCAGTGGAAAAATTTTGGCGTAAATGAAGTAGTTAGGTGCAGCCTACCCTGTTGGAAATCCTGATTAATTTGATTAAAAAAAAAAAAAAATTAAGGAACTAAGATTGTATTTCAACACACTGTAGTTTACGAGCATCGTTGGTCACACCGTCAAGCCATCTAAGTTTGGGTCTGCCAACCTTTCTTTTCGTACCTATTCCCCCATCCAAAATCCTCCTTGGTATCTCATTTTCCTCCATCCTCGCCACATGGCCAGCCCAGCTCAGCCTGGATAGTCGAATAGTGTGTACGACGTCCGCTTCCCCATACAATTCACATAACTCCTTGTTTTTTCGCCTTCTCCATGTATCCCCTTCCCTCACTGCGCCAAAAATGCGCCTGAGTATTTTTCTTTCAAATACAAGGAGTTTCTTTTCATCGTTTTTGGAAATAATCCAAGCTTGGGAAGCGTACATCACTACTGGGCGGATGAGGGTTTTATACAGCCTGATTTTCGTTCTCCTGGAGATCAGGCTGCTCTTCATGTATTTTACCAGGCCAAAATAACATCTGTTCGCAGCCATAATTCTTCTGCTGATCTCCGTCGAAACATTATTAGTGGAGGTGACCTGGGAACCAAGGTAGGTAAATTCTTGTACCCTTTGAAAAGTAAAAGGACCAATCTGAATACTGTTTCCTGGGGGACCATTGCCACTCCCACATACATATATTTTGTCTTATCCTGATTTAGGACAAGACCCATGGAAGATGCTGCTTTTTTGAATGCAAGGAAGGCATTCTGTAACATAGGGACTGTACGCGCAATAATATCTACGTCGTCCGCGTAGGCCAGTATTTGGACGGATTTATTATATATATGGTCCCTGAGGTCTGAATACCGGAATCCCTGATTACTTTCTCTAGAGCCAGGTTGAATAAGAGACAGGCGAGAGCGTCACCTTGCCTTAGCCCTTTACTTGTCTTAAATTCAGTGGATATTTCAGACTGAATACGGACCACTCCTGAGGCTTCCGCCATCGTCATTTTTACCAACCTAATGAGTTTAGGTGGTATACTCATTTCCTCCATGGCCTGGTACAGTCTTGGGCGAAGGACGCTGTCATAAGCACATTTAAAATCAAGGAAAAGGTGGTGAGTGGGCACTTTATATTCCATGCCTTTTTCCAGGATTATGCGGAGGGAGAATATCTGGTCTATTGTGGACTTGTTTTTCCTAAAGCCCGCCTGATATTTTCCTATTTCTCGGTTGGCATAGGGTGTAAGTTTATTGAAGAGGATATTGGAGAGGATTTTGTAGGCACATGATAACAGGGTAATACCCCTATAGTTTTCACATTGCAGCTGGTCTCCTTTTTTATGGATTGGGCAGATGATAGCTCTCCTCCATTGGCTCGGCATCGATTCATGCTCCCAAATGGACATAATTAGATAATTAGAAAATATATTGATTATGATTGAAAAAAAAAAAAAAATATTTAATTAGCTCGTGAAATGCTGCCTAATAATTTTTTTAGCACTTTGCGAACTTCCGTTAAATCTTGAACTGAAGCTATCCAATAAAGAGGCACAAATGCTTCGATTATAGCTCTATTTGGGAAAAACCTTTTGGTATCTCTTTGATGGAAAGTGGATCAGTGGAAAAATTTTGACGTAAATGAAGTAGTTAGGTGCAGCCTACCCTGTTGGAAATCCTGATTAATTTGATTAAAAAAAAAAAATTAAGGAACTAAGATTTAGTTATTTCAACACACTGTAGTTTAACACACTTTGTGTGACAATTTTTGCTTACTTAGTACAGAATATATTAAGGATAGAATGGCCAGCGAGTTGGTGATAAATATATAGAATGGTAGCGTTGGCAGATTCAAGTCATTTAAAAAGCGTTGTGGCTAGTTAGAACTCTTAGAGTCTTGCTTACTCTTCAAAATTGATCTGGCGACTTCTTTTAACCATAAGATTGTCGTCGGTCTTTTTATCTGATTTCTCCTAGTTCTTAGTGTAGTAGCAGAAGCTCATTCGTCAATACAGTGTAGGGGCTTTACAGATGAGCGCAATATGTAGTTGAAGTGCTTCTGGAGGCACGATGGTGGCGACTCACTGCGGCTGGTAATGGAACTATTTTGCATGTAATGGCATATTTTATCAATAAGAGTGGATAACTTGCTTTAATTGCACAAGCTCACTCCTACTTGGCCGAATCCAAAGTATGTGAGTTTTATTGTGAACAGCAGAATCAAATTCATGCAGTTTTGCTTAGCGTTTTACTCATAGTAACAATTGGGCCCTGTTTCATAAAAGGCACTAATCATATTAACTAATATTATTAGACTAATAGAAAAATTTTATTTAGGCAGAATTTTGACAGTCAAATTCTGTTTCATAAACTTTTTCACAGACTCATATAATGACAACACTAAGATTATTAGTTTATTACTCTCGGCCGGCTTGATTCGTATATTTAGCGTATATTCAGCCTGCAAGTTCTCATCTTCCACTTCAGTGTAGTTGTCTAGATTTCTTGACAGGTTACAAAGGACTACACTGGCATAGATAACTTGACATCCAAATGCGGGATTTAATCGCATACCAATGCTCAGGACAGAGAATTTTTCTTTAAGAAGTCCCATTGCACACTCTATTATTCTTCTTGTTGATTTATGTTCTCTTAAAAATCTCTGCTGAGAAGGGCTGTCAAAATCTTGAATCACTGGTGGTATGAGCCAAGATTTTAAAGGATATAAAGAGTCTCCAAGTAAAATAGCACCAGGGAAAGGCCTCCATCCTATTATTCAAACCGCTCAGCCTTAGAACCCTAGCATCATTGACACTACCAGCCCAATTCGAACAAACCTAATAGAATTCCATTCTTTATTCATCACTATTTGAATCAGATTTAGCCATTTTACCAATTTTACAAATTTATGTAAGAATAAACAAAATAATCACTTATCTCTCACTAATAACATATTTTTAGAAACTTGTTGTAGAAAAGTTGAAGAACATTCCCTTCTGTTTCACTAATAATATAGATTTATTAGGCAAAATACACTTATAGAAAAAAGCCCTATATTATTAGTGAATTTGATTATCCTTGCTGTTTATGAAACAGGTTGGTAATATTATTGGAAACATTCATTAGTATTTTTGGACTAATAATTAATAACTCATATTATTAGTTAATATTTTTATGAAACAGAATACTAATATCATTAGTTAATATTATTAATTGTTTTTCTAATAATATTAGGGTAAATGTTTTATGAAACAGGCCCCAGGTTTGGTGTTTCAATTTTTGAAAGGAAATTAACCTTGTATGGAAATATGTTCGTTGGTTGATTTAGGCATTTTATCTGAAGCGGCACCAAAGTTAAAATAAATGGCATATACTATAGCCATTTGTAGTTTAGTTAATGGCTCTTTAATTTTAGTTACAAAATGTAAACATTTTGAAGATGCCAATAAGGATTATCACAGAACAACCTAATGACGAATCTTTAGATGTGAGTGATAAATTAGTGGTGGAATATTAGTTCCAAATAAAATATTCACAGATCTAGATACGATTATTAGTTTCACAACATAGTAATGATATAATTTAATGATATGTAAACATATTTCAGAAATGAAATAATAAAAATTGAAATTATATTTACGAGCTGCTAACAACACAGCTAGAACTAATTAATTTATACATATTTTTCTGATAAAGGAGACCAATAGGCTGATGAATTTCGCAAAAAATAAAAATAAAATAAAATCGAGTAAAAATTTTTAATCACATAACTTGTAAAATGTTATGTTTATCTTTTTTTTTTTTTGTCTAAATATAAAACTGTGTTGATATTTAACATTCCTTTCAGCCTTATGTTGTGTCGGAGGCTGTGTGTTTGTATGGAATTTTATATTTAGTTCGTTATAAACTGTATATATAATACCTTGGCTTATTTATTATTTATTTAATTTGTTTATTTTAGTTATTTTTACCTTGTTTTTTAAAATTAAAAAAAAAAATTATTTACTTGCTTTTATTAAAAGTAGAAATATTATCTTAATGTTGTGTATATATTGTGATTACTGAGAAATCCTTTTTATTTGCTCTTGCTGTTAAATGAGTAATTATCTTGTCAAGTTTTTGAAAGTGAGTTTTTAGTGGACAAACATGTTTTGAGATTCCTTCAGCAGCAATGTTTTTAGCAAATGGTCTGTGTATTTGCCACGAGGATTTCGATCAGAATCAGAAATCAGAGTTCGTATAGATGTTTTTTCGTTTGAATTCTATTACCTAGTAGAGGCAGTACTTTTTGCAATATTTTAGTAAATATTAAGTTTATTTTTCGTATACATAAAGGAGCAAATAAATTCTTTATTTATCTTATATGAACTTCCCCTTGCTCCATTATCTTTAAAACAAGTTAGACGATATCATTTAAAAACAGTAGAACAATAAAGGGCTTAATATCTCCCCCTTGTAATATACCTTAAGTCTCATCAAACATAAAATAAAAAAAACTATGTATGCACAAAGACGTGTAGTCCTATCGATGAAGAGGGATCAGCAAGAAATGCGGATGTTGTAGCGTTTGAAAAAGTGAACAGGTTTGCTTGGATAATTGATACAACAGGTTAGATTTGAGAATAATGACCACGAACAAGCTATCAAAATAGACAAAGATAAGAGAGCCATCTAGGAAAGTTCGGAAAGAGGGAATTTAAAGTTATTTATTTTTTTAATTAATTTATTTATTTATTGGATAATTTCACAAGTTGAGCCTATTGGCTATGCAACATATTAAACATTAATAAATTCCAACTGGATCATAAGCACCACAATTACTGAAATTAAGTTGTAGATAATATTACAAAATAAACAGTAGATAATAAACATAATTAATAGACGATAATAAAACGAAAATTGATTTCGACATTAAATTAAATATTATCTTCTAAATTTTGACTTACATAGTTTTATAATAATCTTGTTAATATTTTACATAAAATAAGATATTGAACAATTCTCTTTAACCTCATTTTTATTTTTTATTATATTCCAATAATAGAATTGTATTTTCCTGTTAGCAGATGCCGCTTTTATTGCTGATTTCACACTCATATATAATATGTTTACAATTTTCCCGTTCATCGTACAAAACACAATTTTTTCGGGACAACCTCTTAGTAATAATTTATATAAATAATTTACCACTCATAACAGAGACCATGTTAATAGACTCTCTCAGCTCATAAACCACCATATTTATGGCTACGTCTATTTTCTTTTTAACTAATTATTTTTGTTTATTAGTAATACATTTAAATTGTCATAAAAAGGAAATAAAACTATTTAAGTTTCGTTTATTTGTGTTCTGAACTGTTATTATAATTAATATCTCTAATTGGATTGATCAGCTAGCTGTGTTTGTCGCAACTCATAATAGTTAAGTAATTCCATTTATTGTATATAATTTTTGTGTAATTAAATGTTTTTCTCTATATACTTAGTAATCTACACTGGCGGTCAAAAAAACCGGCGTACTTTGAATTTCGTCGTTTTTCTTGTCCAACAGAAGAAAGTTTGTAAATTTTTTTTACCTAATTATAGTCCGATATATTCTGTTTGTAGGATACCACAAATAAAGGGAAAAACAATAAAACTTCATTAAAAAAAAAAAAGGTATAATGTAAAATAAATCAAATGAACATTTGTAAACAACACTATTAAACAAAAAATAAACACCTCTATATATTTTTTTAATTAATGAAATTTGAGTCTCTAGTAACGAGTGTGGCCTCCCCTTGCTTGTATAACGGCCTGTACTCTTGCAGGCATACTGCGAATAAGGTTGGCTACCCGATCTTGAGGAATTTGATCCCACTGACGTACCAAGGCAGTCCTCAGCTCTTATAGGTCACATGGAAGGTTCTGTTGTCGACGGATGAACGTCCCAAGCTGGTCCCAGAGATGCTCAATGGGATTGAGGTCCGGCTGCGAGCTGGCCACTCCAAGGTGCGGACACCAACCTCATCCAGGTAGTCCCGTATAACATTTGCAATGTGCGGCCGGGCATGATCCTGCATAAAAAGGAAATGGGGGCCAATAAACGACCCAAAAGGTATCACATATTCCTCGAGGATGTCGGTGATGTACGTGTGTGCATTGAGCGACGGCCATCGAAACACATGGAGGTCTCTCCTTGCCTCTAAACATATTCCACCCCAAACCATCACCGAACCTCCTCCAAACTGCACTCATCCCGCTATATTGTTCTGAGCATATCGCTCACCTGGTCTTCTCCACACTCGAACTCGTCCGTCTGCACCATATAGGCTATATCTGGACTCGTCAGAAAACAAAACAGAGGCCCAATCACCTTCAGTCCAGCCGGCATGTTCTCTACAAAAGTGGATGCGGACGCGAGCTGCCCTGTGTGCTGCAGTGAGTAGAGGGCCGGAAGCGAGGACCCTAGCATGCAGGTTAAGTTCAGCAAGCCTTCTCCGTACTGTTCGCGGGCTGACATGTGTACTCCGATTGACACGCATTCGGTGAGAGGTCTCAACAAATGTCTGGAAGCGGTTTCTGAGGGTCTGTATAACAACGAAGCGATCATCAGCTGGACCTGTCGCTCTTGGACTGCCTGATCCCGGCCACCTTGTGTAGCTTCCTGTCTCCCGCTATCTCTGGACTGCCCGCCGAACCGTTGTTTCAGGCAGCTCGAGGACTCTGGCCGCGTATCGCTGGCTTCAGCCGTCCTCAACCAAAGCAATAATCCGAGCGACTACCACGGCATCCAAAACCATTTTACTTCCTTAAAAATATTGTTTTTCAAGAAAAAAAAAAGCACTAATGAAAATTCAGTACGACTGAATATGTAACTGGAGACAAACTGATAAAGTTCATATTTTATTTATCATTAATCCTAGAGAGAATTATGAACTTTTCCCCAAAAGCATTAAAGCATAGTAATGCCCTTTGACCTGTCATATACCTGTTATTACTTCAGGCTCAAAAATATTTCTTTAATCTGCACTTTTTACGTAAAATTCAAGGTGCGCCGGTTTTTTTGACCGCCAGTGTATTAGATCGATCACGTTTATTTTGAAACCTTTTCAGTGAAAAATTGAACGTAAGTTAACTTCATTAATTTTCAAAAAGAAGAAGCAATGAAAAATATTGAAAGGATTGTCCTTCAAGAGATTCAGAATTTTTCAAAATGAAAAAATATCTTGTCCGAAAAAACAATAGGTTTAAATGAACAGTTGAAATACTTTTGTTTTAAATAAAAATTACAAAGGAATTTCGTATGTTACAGCTTTATAGATTATTATTATTCATGTCATTTGCATATGCATACTTTCTTTATTGTTGCATATTTTGTTGAATACAATATTGTGAAATTAACAATAATTTTTATTTTGTTTGTTTTTGTTTCAGGTATGTGGCTAATAATAATTTCCTGATATTTTCTATTAAATTGAATGTGAGTATTTATTATTTAAGCTTTCACCATTTATTATTATTGTTAATTTTTATCTATCATTATGTATTTCTCTCATTGCTCTAAGTAATGCCAAAAAAAGATGATTTTGTAAACTATTTTAAACATCATAAAACATAAAACATAAATTTACACTTATTTCAGAATTTAGCATTTTTGTTATCTGGTATCTGCTTGTGGCCAAAAATTAAGGAGTTCGGTGAAAATCTTACTACTTAAAAAAAAAAAAAAAAAAAAAAAAATTACTTTTGTTAATATCATTATAAGAAGAAATATAGCGAAAAACATAGTTCCTCTGAAATCCCCTCCTCTCTAAAGCGCTGTCTATTTTATTAGATTTAGGAGTCTTGAGAGAGATTCTTGTATGAAGCTTGTAAGCGTCAGTTTCTCCTCTTCAAAGAGACTCTCTCTCTCAACTCTCCTCTCCAAAGAGAGAGAGAAAGTTCGTCACGCTGACAGAATACTTGCAGTACTGTTACTTCTTCTTCTTCTTACTGACAAAACTTACACAGGCTATCCGTTGTCGGCCTATCAATGCATATGCTTGTTAATTCTACAATGGCCAGCAAGGTGGCCTACAGACATCCTTATGACCGCGCAGTCTTGTTGGAATAACTCTGCAGTAAGTCCAGGCTAGAAGCTATTGTTGTGTGGTTGGTTCCGCAGAGCTGGAAAGCATCAGAGATTTTTTTTTTTTTCTTTATTTAGAAATTTACAATCTGTATAGTTCTATATACAATAAGTAAATGAGAAGAGAGAGAGTATAGAGGCGTGAAGAGTGGGAGGAGAGAAACTACCCAGTGGTAGCACTCTCTACGGGATACCAGTCACTGATCAGTCCCGAAGGAAATCTCGGGGCCACTGGCGGTTCAATCGGCGAGGTGGATTGTCAGGGATGGTAGTAGAAGTAAGAGACTGTGCGAAGGGATTAGGGCAGTGTGAGAGAGCAGTGTGGTATTTGTGGTATTTTGTCTTGGCAAGTTGTTGTACGAAAGGAATGTTAAGGTCATTGTGGAGAGTGAAGTTTGTAACGTAAAAAGGAGCGTCAACTATCTGTCTGAGTAGTTTGGATTGAAATGTTTGTATGGTCCGTATGTTGGTCGGTTTGGCTGAACCCCACAGCTCTAGTCTGTTAGTCCACATAGGTTTGATTATGTTGTTATATATTAGTCTCTTCAGTTCAGTTGGTAATTTAGACCGTCGTCCGAGAAGTCGGTAAAGAAGTTTGGCACGTTTAGTCATGGCTTGTCTTTTAAGTCGTGTGTGTGGGTTCCACGTGAGTCGTTTGTCTATGAAAAGCCCAAGGTAGCGCACCATGGAAAGCATCAGAGATATTTTCCGTGATAGACTGTTTCTTTTTGTGGTCATCAACCGGTTTCGGGCGTTCGCGCATCATCAGGCACGTGTTTTTTTGTCAAACAGTGTAATAACATAGACTTGCACAGAGCAAATACAGTTGATACACAAAAAATGCAGTGTATCTCAACTGTATTTGTTCTGTGCAAGTCTATGTTATTACACTGTTTGACAAAAACATGTGCCTGATGATGGGCGAACGCCCGAGAAACCGGTCGATGAACACAAAAAGAAGCAGGCTATAACGGAAAATATCTCTGATAGAAAGCTATTCATAACTTTTTCGCCTGATTTTTGGGTTTTAACACCAATCTTGTAAATATGAACATCATATATAGTTTGGATGTCTGATTGCTGCCATTGGCATACTGTGTTTTAGAGGGACAAATTTTGGAGAAAGATAAACGTTGAAAAACTTGAAAGAGACTAGTTTGTCAAATATGATTTCGTCAGATTGAATTGGTAAATGTTATGGAAGATTTATGCTCTTTAGAGTCTAGAAGACGAAATGCTGGTCTTTTATTCTTGAAGAAGCTCTTGAATGGCGAAATTGATTGCATGGAGCTACTTGCTGCCATTCCTTTTCATGTACCACCTCGCTGCTTGCGCAGTACTTCGCATTTCGTGGTCCCTGCCGTTAAGATTACTGCGCTGTTCAACGCTGACGTCATTTTGTAGAATTTGCAGGTCATGGAATGAGTATATTCCTGGTGATGTGGGTGTTCAAATGGCATCTGGACTTTTCAAAAAACATTTTTGCATTACTTGAAGATTAAATTGTTAAATGAGCATGTATTATTTTACTATTATTATTTTATGTATCACTGTATGTATCACATGTAATGACTTCAACCACAGGGCTTACGCCGTTTGTTGATAAAAATATAATAAATAAATAAATAAATAAATAATCTTCGTGTTTCATAACAGCCCCATTCATGCCACTTCATAGTCCAGGCTGTTGAGTTGTGTATGATAGACGGCAGTACAATGCTCTACAGTCTACACTCATGATGCATGATCTATACAACGTGATATGCTTTTTTTTATAGCAGACTGTACATTGCGGATTACAAACTCGTAGTGTAGAATAATTTGGGTTAGGCGAAGATTTTAAAGTAGTATTTCTTTTCTCTTGAACATATAAGAGATTGTTGCGATAATGGGATATAGGTAGGTTCGGTTTGGCGATTACAGGGTAATGGGAAAACATTTCCAAAAGTTTAGAAAGAAAAATCGATGATTCCAAAGATTATATTAAAGTTTACCTGTATTTAAGTTTCACCCCTCAAGTATTTGAAATACTAGCTGCCTTGAGGGGCGGGTGTTGGTGTAGTGGTTATGAGTATGGACTTGTAAGTGGGAGGACCCCAGTTCGAATCCCGCGTATAACTGCTAAATTTTATATTGATATAAAAATGTTTACAGTAAAGTAGGTGCTTCCGCCCCCGGTCCACGACACCTAATTTGGTAGTTGGACTTAAGCCCGCCTGAAAAAATAGGCATTACTTTACTTTTACTAGCTGCCTTGGATAGGTACACTAACTCCCCGCCTCTACATAGAAAAATAAAGTTTTCCAGCCTTACAATTATTGTAATTGCACGAACAGAAAGTGTGTGTATATGTATGTCTTACACCAGATTTTTTTTATTTCCTTTATTCACTCTTCTTATTCCTTTTCAGTATATCGTCAAAATATAACTTGTGTAAAAATGCAGAAGAGAGAGAGAGAGAGAGAGAGAGAGAGAGGGAGTGATTACATTGTCAAAAGGGAGCAAGCCTCCTTCCACTGCGGCCTACAATTAAGAGGTCAATTATTGTTTATCAAGAGAAAAAGAAAGATGTGTTCATCATTTTACCATCACACAATTTCCTTCTTATCATTACAATTGACCTCTAAAATGAAATCCAAAAATAACTGAATATGAGTAGGGCTTGACAATCAACACGATGTTCTTTAATAGCTCTAAAGACGAAAGGTTTCAGTAAAAGAAAGTCAGAATAATAAAATATCACAATAATTGTTGATTATTGTATTAAATTTTTTACTGCAATTTTTATTTCATATCGAATCATAAATTTATTTAAAAACAGAAACTTTCTAAGGGTGAAAAGAAAGGGCACGTGACCCTTTATCTTCTTTTTTATTTTTTGTATTTTTATATAAATTTGATATAAAAGATGATGGAAGGGCAAACTAAGTTCAAGCAGATACTATGTGAAAAAGGGTGACTATCTCATTTGAACTGAAAAGGGGATGATTTGCCCTTTTTTATTCGATTTCTCCCCATGGATTTACATAGCACTCACTGTATATATTTTGTTTTCTTCTTATATTCTGTACTTTTATTACTAGAATTATTATTTCTAATATTGTTAAATATATATAATACAATAAAATAAAATAAAACTTTTATAAGTACGATTCTCGTATAAGAAAGTATTGCTATTTTGTTAGATTTTTCGAAATTTAATGCTCAAAGCCTGAGAAGTTTAAGCTCACAGTTTTTGTTTTTTTTATTAAGAATTTATGTTTTGTGTGTGTGAGGCATCTTATGACAAAAAAAGTAAATAGACAAAAAAAAAAAATGATTCACAGATTTTTCATCTTCTCATATAATTTTCTTGGTAAAAGTATAAGGATTGTGATCGTGTCGAATTTTCAATATCGTGTTTTAGACCGGATATAACGTTTTGAGGTCCCCGGAGCAAAAAAAAAAAAAATCTGGTGTGAAACACTCACACAACTTTCTCTTACTCCAGTACTCAAAATTATAATTGACAAATTTTATAGTTAGTGTACCAAATTTAATGAAATTCGTCGAAAAGTGAAAACACTGTCCAGTAAAACTGTCCGGTTTACTATTTCCTTGAAACTCGGAATTTGGGTCGTATATTAATTTCTAGTTATTTCAATTTGGATGACAGAATTGTATAATCAACTGTGATAGCATTTTAAAGAAAAACATAATCCCCCTCCCCCAAAAGTCCCCTTAAATGAATTTATCAGGGGAAAAGTTTCAAATAAAAGTTGTAGCTCTTTATATGTATAGTTAACAACGCTGGTTTAAAGAAAATCGTTGGAGCCATTTTCGAGAAAATACCAGAAAACTGAAAATTATATTTCAGTAAAAACGCACTTCCTGTTATCTATTTTTTTCAAACGCGGAATTTCAACAACATATTTAATTCGAATTAACATTATTTAGATGACAGAATTGTCTAATATACTGAAACAGCAGTTAAGATGAAAACCTAACCCCACCCCTCCCCCAGAAGTGCCCTTAAATGAATTTTCCTGGAGAAATGTTTCAAATAAAAGTTGTAGCTCTTTGTATATGTAGTTGATATAGCAAGTTTAAAGAAAATCTTCGAGCCATTTTTGAGAAAATTGCAAAAACGTAAAAAAAACAACTAGTAAAGTGGTACTTCCGGTTGAGGAATATTGACACATAACGCACCGTCAGATCCCATGGTGATACCTAAACGTAATATCAAGTTTGAAACTTTCTACGATTTTTCGTTTTTGAGCTATGCTGTTCACATACATACACACACACAGACACACACATACAGACCATTCGCTAAAAACCACTTTTTGGACTCAGGGGACCTCAAAACGGATATTTCCGGTGAAAACTCGATATCGAAAATTTGACACGATTACAATACTTCCTCTTACTAGGAGTAAGAGAAAGTAAAAAAAATTGGTTTTGTGAAATTGATCTTTGTGTGTATGATAAGCACAACTCGGAGAAGCGCAAAATCACAGAAAGTTCAAACTTGATTTTTAGTTTGTTTTTTTTTTTTTTTTTTAAATTTATGGTGCCATAAAACATCATTGTCAACACCGGACAACACTGTCCATCACGGGATAGTGAGCTATAGGGGCTCCTAGGTTAGTGAAAATCTAAGGGTAGCGAGCTGGGGATACGAACCCGTGATCTCCGCGTTGGTAGGCCAATACGCTACCACTGAGCTAATCCCGTCTCTGTATTTAATTTAAGTATTAGATAGTCTAAAGTTTAACGTTATAATAAAAATAGGTCAACCGGATGTAACACTTTACAGTATGGATTTTTTTTTTTCATTTTTTCTTGCGATTTCTCCACAACAGCTCCAAACATAAACTAGAGATATTAACTACCTAATATATAAAGAACAACAACTTTTATTTAATACATTTCTCCGATAAATTCATTTAAGGGGTGGTGGAGGCGTGCTTACCTTCTCTTAAGTGCTATTTTAATTTATTATACAATTCTATCTATCTTCCATATTTTATAATATTAATCAGAATTAAAATTAAATATGTTAGCATTTTTCGAGGTTAAAAAAAAAAATTTGGTTGATCGAAATTGCAACTTTATTGAACAGGTTTTTAAACTTTTTTTAAATGATTTTTCTGCATTAAAAAACACCATCAAGTTTTTCATTAAATCAAGTATGTAGTAAGAATTAAAAAGTGTGAAAAAAAATTTACCAATTCTAAAATAAATTGCAGTAAGAGAAAGGAGTGTTGACTATATCTGCATCAGATTTTAATTTTTTGAATAATCGAGTTAAGTAAAAAAAAAAAAAAAAAAATCTGGTGAGAAACCTCACACAACTTTCTCTTACACCAGTTTTTCAAATTATAATTGACAAATTTTATAGTTTGTGTACAAATTTTAGTGAAAATCGTCGAAAACGGAAAAAAAAAAACTGCCCAGTAAAAAAGCGCACTTCCGGTTTACTAATTTCTTTGAAACTTGGAATTTTGGCCATCTATTTATTTCTAATCATTTTGTTTTTCTTGGGTGATAGAATTGTATAATCAACTATGATACCAGTTTAGAGAAAAACATAACCCCACCCCTCCCCCCTAAAAGTGCTCTTAAATGAATTTTCCCAGAGAAATGTTTTAAATAAAAGTTGTAGATCATTGTATGTTTAGTTTATATTAGAAGTTTCAAGAAAATCGTTGGAGCTAATTTTGAGAAAATTGCGAAAAAGTGGAAAAAATCATTTAGTAAATGTGGTAAAATAAATGCACTTCCGGTTATCCGATTTTTTTCAAACTCGGAATTTCAACAACATATCCAATTCTAATTGACATTATTCAGATGAGCGAATCGTTCAATAAACTGAAATAGCACTTTAGATGAAAACCTAACTCCACCCCCCTCCCCCATAACTGCCCTTAAATGAATTTTTCAAGAGAAATGTTTCAAATAAAAGTTGTAGCTCTTTGTATGTGTAGTTGATATACCAAATTTAAAGAAAATCGTCGGAGCCATTTTTGAGAAAATCGCAAAAAAGTAAAAAAAAAAAACAACGAGTAAAGTGGTACTTCCGGTTGAGGAATTTTGACAGATAAGGTACAGTCAGATCCCATGCTGATACCTAAACGGAATATTAAGTTTCAGTTTTCTACGGTTTTTCGTTTTTGAGCTATACTGTTCACATACACATACACACACAGACCATTTGCTAAAAACCACTTTTTGGACTCAGGGGACCTCAAAGCGGATATTTCCGGTGAAAACTCGATATCGAAAATTTGACACGATTACAATACTTCCTCTTACTAGTAGTAAGAGAAAGTAAAAAATAAATAAATAAATAAACCTGATACGAAAACACTGACACAGCTTTCTTTTACTTCTGGATATTATACTGAAATAGTACTTCAGAGAAAAGCAAAACGCTATTGTTTTCCCCCAAAAGTCAAATTTTCTCTGGAAAATGTTTACAATAAAAGTGATAGATACTTTTCTGTACGTAGATTAGTCTACGAAGTTTAAAGAAAATCGTTGGACCTGTTTTTTTTTTTTTAGTAAAGTGGTACTTTTGATTGATGGATTTTGTCCGAAATCTTCGAGTGTGATATAGTGGTTTAATGCCTAAACGGAATACCATGTTTTTGCGCGCCCTGCGAGTTATTCTTTCGCAATACAAATTAAACCAATATCCTTCCATATTTACCGCTGAATTTACTAGCAATAAATAACTCCTACCATATTGCAATCTCGCTTCATGCTTCTACTATGGTTATCCTCTCTGACAATCAAAGCGTTCTCTGCAGACTGAAGCAACCGGGTAAAAATACATCCTATATGGGTTAACGGACATTCCGGGTTAAGTGGTAACGAAATGGCGGACTTAGGGGCGAGAAATACGGCCTCTTCAGGTATACTCACAGATAAAATGTTAGCTGCTGATTTTTTTTTTTTTTGAAGTCTTTCCGGTCTATTGTGCTATGCCCCCCGGGTGCCGCAGGCTTGCCCACAGCACCCGAACAGATGTCCCAGCTGAACATCCGTTCTACAAAACCTCCATCAGTCTGAGATCCCTGAGGAATCCCAGTATCCTAAAAGGCTCTAGAGAGGGTATATCCCCCCTCCTCCACCTGGTAGATACCCAGGTTCTTGAACCTTTCTGAGTGGCAGCCTCGCAGTCTGTTAGGAGGAGATGTAATGGAGTTTCCTCCAGCTCCCCATAGAATCTGCATGAGCTATCACTTTCCAAACCCAGCTTCACCAGGTGTCCTCTAAGTCGGCAATGCCCCGTGTGGAAACCCGTAAGAACGCGGAGCTTGTTCTTGTTCAATCCAATGCAGGCCTCCGATCTTCGTCGGTTATAATTTCCCAAGCAGGATCTTGGCCAGCCGTAAACCGGGAAGGGAGTACCAGAGTTGAGATCTTCTCGTCTCCTCTTCCTGCCTAAGTTCCTCCAACAGAAACTGGTCGCTAACCTCACAAAAATGTTCCGACCCTAGAAGCGGGGTCGTAGCGCCTAACTTGGCCAGGGCGTCGGCCATCTCATTCCCTTCAATGCCAACATGCCCCGGCATCCACCAAAGCACAACTTTGTTCCTTCTGCCTAGGTCATTAAGTTTATCTAGGCATTCCCAGACCATTTTAGAGTTGATAACTGATGCACTCATGCTCTAATGGCTGCTTGACTATCGGAAAGGATAACAAACTCCTGGTTCCTGTATCTCCTATCGAGGTTAAATTGTACACATCTTCCAATAGTGTACATCTCCGCCTGGAAGATGCTGGAAAATTTACCCATCGGTTCCGAGTGCTTGATCCTTGGACCAACCACCCCCGCCCCAGTCCCCTCGAGGGTCTTAGACCCATCAGTATACTATTTAATGGCATGTTCCTTAATGCCCAACAGAGCGGATCTTTCGCACCACCCACTTTTGGTACCCAGCTTCAACGAAAAATTTTTAGTGAAGCTGAAGCTGTATTTCTTAAAGCTGCTTATGTTAAAAATTATGCAAATACCCAATATTATAAGGAGTGGAATGTCGAATGTGAGAAATTGAGGAATGTCAAAGGAAACCGTTTTATACCGGTTTACAACCATACATTCCCACTAAGCCATGGTTGCATCCCTTCAGTGAAATTAGGAAGTTTTATACCTTAATATGCAGGCTGAGGTTGAACCATAACTTCAGTCCGTACCACCTGGGTCGTATAGTAATCACGATTGATCCCCAAATGTCCGTGCCCAAGACATCCTGATGTTTGGCGATCTGCAATGTACAGGAAGCCATAAAAAAAAAAAAAAAAAGTTTTTTGTTTTTGAACTTTTTTTTTTTAAACACAACAGACTGAAGACTGACTGAACAGACTTTGGGTACGGAATACCGGCTTCATCTGAATGGCAGGGCAAAGTCCCAGCCATGTCAGGAGGGTGTTGCAAAACCGTAGGCCTATGGACAGGCTTGCCTGCCCAAGGTCGGGCCAGTGACCATTCTAGAGGAGACTCTAGCAGGGACTCTCTACATAATGGTACCACGGGAACGTGAGTCAGCCCGGCAGAGCTTGCTCTGCACTCACGTGCTGAGGAATGGGCTCGTGGTGCTCGTTGTTAGCAGGGAAGATATAGAATTTTCCAAACATTTCTTTTAAGGTGGGCGGGAGTCGGTTGGTTTGCACTCGAGGAATAGTTCCGCCTTCTGCCAATCCCTCACAAGAACATGACTGAACAGACTGAATTCATCAAAAACATTTTCTCCCCCCCCCCCCACAAAACATGTATTTCTTGTGTAAACTGAATTTTGAAAATCTGACACGTTTGCTTGCAATTCATTCCCTTACTAGAGGAGTAAGAGATAGTAAACATTAATGGAAACTATTACGTATCTCAGTTATTACTATTCTAATCGACAGTTCTTATTTCACCACATGGACTTAGGTCCGAGGCTTATGATTGGTTCTCGTATTTATTTTAATATTTTCTTTCATATTCATTATCTTAATGATCGATCATGTAACTTCGGTAATTGAGTTCGGCGTTAGGGAAAAAGTATATAATTAGGATATATTACAAGAATTAAAAACTGTGCCGTATTAAGAGATTTTTCACTCATCTTCGCAAAGGAATTTCGTACGACTTAGAAAAAAAATTAGAATTATCTAAGATTAAGATTGATTATATCTAATGCAGTAAAATGATGAATAATTTAAGAGCAAAAAGAAAATGAATTAAAAAAAGTCCAGCAATACTAATACTAATACATGTTAACTAAGAATAGGGTGAAAGATTTAATTATGTTTTCTCTCTGTTGATCTCCATAGTATGATTAGCTTTAGTAACTCTTGTTTTGTGTGTGTGTGTGTGTGTGTGTGTGTGTGTGTGTGTGTGTGTGTGTGTGTGTTTTACTCATTATTATTGTTGTTGTAACTTTGTATTTTAAACTTAATATAAAAGGAGGGAGAGTACGTACTAGTAGTAGAGAGGGAGTGTTATGTTCACTCTTGTTATTACCTTCCAGTCACTGTTATATTTATTTACTTAACAAGCTTTAATTAGGCCTTTTGACTTTGCTTTAAAGTGTACATATCCATGTTGTTTAGTTAATATACATTGACACTGTGTTATAGATATATCGCATTATGTGCTACTACTCAAAACACTATCTCAGTTATGCTAACATTATTATATTATTTTGTAAACATAAATAGATTATATTAATCAAGGCTACAATAATAATTATTATTTTATTTAGTTTTATATTGTTTAAAATAGTAAAAAAAAATCTGGTGAGAAACGTTATAATTGATTAACTTTGTTTAAGCTTATAATTAAGGAACGGATTTTTATGTATTTAAAAATGCCAAATATTTAATTAAAATATGCATTTATTTTCGTCAATTATGTGGAAAATATGTGATTTTCTTAAAATATTTTCTGGAATATTTAAGTAAAATAGACATTTTTTTTTATGAAAATGGAATTGGGGGGGGGCAAGTTATAATTATTTATACAAGAAAAGAACATTTTTACAATTTATAATAATTTATTAGGAACAAAATAATTTGTTTTTAGGGAAACTGACTGTGCTCTCGTCAGGCATTTTTTTCCCAATATAGGTCTCTAAGAATCCTTTGAAATGAGGATTTTTAAGTTTGTGGAAAGGGATATCTGCTCTAACCAAAGCCCGACACAGATCTGTACTCAGAGTAGACTTACTTGATGATGGAGATGTAAGGAAGGCTTGATAGGACGTCCTCTCTTTCTTTCTGTTTTTATTCTCTATGTGCGATCCGGTGGCAATATGTTGGGTGACTTGGGAACGTTGAGAGCAAGAAACGCGCTTGTCACAAGCTGTGCAGTACAAAATGTCTCCATCACTTCGAAAAAGTTCTGCTGGAAACTCGCGAAGATATTTAGCAACCAGTTGTCTGTTTGAGGCCGATGTTCGTGGCATTTCACCCAAAAAAGAATACACTAAGTGACCGAACGAAATGAATCGGGCACTTCAACGAATGAGCTGAAAGAACAGACAACGTCAGACAACTTCAAAGAACTAACAAGTGCCCGTCACTGTTTAGCAGCATTCTGTGTAAATTACTATAACCATTGTACCCACTGTGATTCACAGCCCTACGGTCTGTGGTTCACAGTTCCTGTCAACCACCTCCCAATTATGAAAATATGCCCAAAATGAAAAATATGAAAAAATATGTACACATTTTGATTAAATATGTAGAAATATTTATTTATTTTGATCAAATATGTATAAATATGCGATAACATCCAAATATGTGGAAATATGTGAAATAAAAGTAGACTCAAACGGCTTAAAAAGTGTCAGTATGAATACTTCTAGTTGAAAAACATCTGTAAATTGCCTAGAAAAAAATATGTAAATACATACGAATCCGTTCCCTACGTTATAATTCTTACTGAATTTTTAGTAAATCTTGCGGCACTGTTTGATTAAGTTAATAGATTATAACTCTTGGTGTCTTTATTATGGAGTAAGTCGAAAAAACTAAATGACACTTCATGTGGATCGATTTTCTTTTGAAACAAAGCAATTTTGTCATCATATTTTATTGTAATTAATATTAATTATGTTCTTACGACAAATTTCAAGAAAATTCGTTCTACATATTTCGCTTTCAATGTTTTCCTTAGTACGGCCTGTCATATAAGAAAAGATTGCATTTCTTGTGGTTCATTCATGAGATATTGTGGGCAAGCTTAAGATAAACAAAGATCTGATCAACCGGAAAAGATTGATGGAGGGCTTTTCCAAGAGATATGGTGTTTGTCTGTGTGCATCTGAACAGCATAACTCAAAAACGAAAAATCATAGAAAGTTCAAACTCGTTATTCCGTTTGGTTATCACCATGGAATCTGACAGTAGGTCATCTGTCAAAATTTCTCAACCGGAAGTACCACTTTACTCGTTGGTTTTTTTACTTTTTTGCGATTTTCTCAAAAATTGGCTCCGACGATTTTTTTCAAACTTGTAATATCAATTACATATACAAAAATCTACTACTTTTATTTGAAACATTTCTCTGGAAAAATTCATTTAAGGGCAGTTTTGGTGGAGGGTTGTGGTGTTTGTTAGTTAGGTTTTCCTCTAAAGTGCTATTTCAAAATTACCATACAATTCTGTCATCTAAATAATATTAGTTAGAATTAAAATATGTTGTTGAAATTTTGAGTTTGAAGAAAATCAAATGACCGGAAGTGCGTTTTTACTTGAAATATACGGCTCCAACGATTTTACTTTAATCTATGAATGTGAACTACATAACTGTTATTTGAAACATTTCTTCTGGTAAAAGTGATTTAAGGAGGCTTTAGGGGTTGGGGTTATATTTTTACTCTTAAGTGCTATCATAGTTGATTATACAATAATTCTACCATCTAAACAAAATTAATTAGAAAATAAATAGATGGCCACAATTCTAAATTTCAAGAGAATTAGTAAACCGGAAATGCGCTTTTACTGAACTGTTTTTTCAGTTTTCGACGAACTTCGATAAATTTCATTAAATGTGGTGGTACACTAACTATAATAAAATTTGTTAATTACAATTTTGAGAACTAAAGTAAGAGAAAGTTGTGTGAATGTACCATACCAGATTTTTTTTTTTTATTTAATTAATCGGAAATTATATTCTATAGAAATGTTAATATTTTTAAGACTACATAATTGAAAAGATAATATTAAAAAAAAAAAAAAGAAAGTATATCCTAAAATTGAATACATTATGGTTGAGATAGAAAATTTTAATACATTTTTAATAAAGCAGAGCAGAGCGTGTATGTGGAGGTAATCTCATTACTGCTGCAGTATTCCTCCCAGCAAGCTATCTTGGAACTGTGTGTGTATATGTTTGCTGCGGTAGGTAAAAATATATGGGATTAATTTCACAGATAAGAAATTGATAAGTGAAAAATAAATGGAAATAATTTTTATTTTATAGTTGTATAAATATTTCAACAACATATAATTTATTTAATTGTTAATAAAATTGCCTTGAATTAAAATAAAGTTTATTTAAGTAATTTATTACCGTTTTTAATTTAATTTAAATATAGCTATATACGTACTTTCATGGCGATCTTTTTTAATAATAAAAATTTTTGGATATTTTATATTATTGTTTCAAGATTTATTTTAAAATAATAATGGAGAGGAAATAATTAAAAAGTAAAGTTCTTATAGCTTTAGTATAAAAACTCTGTTAAACATACCTAAATTTATCTCATTGGGAAACATGTTTTATTTAATTGTAATATTTTTTTTTGGTGAATTTTTTTTTTTTTCCACGAAATTTATTTCAATATATCGCGCAAAATTCGTAACTTTTAAATAAAAAGTTAATCATTATTTGCTTTCACGAGGATTTCATTATATTAAGAAATACTGTTTTGCATAAATAAACACTATTCCAGAATCAATATATATACGTATATTACTATCCAAACCCGGCCACGCTTCGCTGTGACTCAGTCTGATTTTAATGATTAGGGAAGTAAATAGAAGTACGACAGTTAACATAGATTCAGCAAGAAAACACATCATTCAATTTAATACCCTATCTTGCGTTGCTGAAACTGAAAGGAAAGAAAGAGAAAAATGTTTTTAATTGAAAGTCTTTTTACTTTCTCTTACTCCTAGTAAGAGGAAGTATTGTAATCGTGTCAAATTTTCGATATTGAGTTTTCACCGGAAATATCCGTTTTGACGTCCCCTGAGTCCAAAAAAGAGGTTTTTAGCAAATGGTC